>PVLA01010107.1:0-67231 GCA_004027455.1 Hydrochoerus hydrochaeris | reverse complement strand
TTTTGGTGCATGGATTCGAAATTAATTTTTAAAAATTCATGGACCCTTAAAACATATTATTAAAATTACAGGCCAGAAATTGAGAAAAAAACCTGTAAAGTGACCCTATACACATGAGTGGTGCTTTAAGTGGAATAAAGAAGTTATCGGAATAATTTAAGATTAATAAATCTATGAGGTTCTATCATTTTTTTGATATGTGCTTGCCCCAGTGTAAACATTGGTATTAAAGTACCTAAGTAGAGAACATTATGTTCCAGCCATCAAGAATTTCCACATTGCTCAACAGCTAACTTACCTGAAGGAACTTGCAAAGAGATATAAATAACTAGTTGGGGCGGGGGAAGCAAACCCTTCTTCAGTGTAAACTGAGAACCTCACGATAGGGCGCCCCGTCAGGAGACACCAGGTACTCCCCCTCACCTCAGCCCTGTGTTACTCACTAGGGTGAATTTTTACCTAATTTTATGCAGTTGGCAGAAGAATAAAACCCTGAGGGGGAAACGGTACATGCAGCAATTTTGCAATTCAGCTTCAGAGCCACGAAAACCCCACAGGGAAGGACTTCTCTCTTGGACGTGCACTGCCAGGCCCCTCCTGGGCATGACCGGCCCTGCCCTCCTCCCCAGGGCAGGAGGGGGAGCAGGCGGCGCGGGTGCAGCCTCTCCACACACAGGTGCAGCTAACCCTTTCAAGATGCAGCGCGCCCAGGAAACTCTGCTCCCGGGTATTTTTAACAGCTGCCAGGCAGGGTTTGCTGGTCTCAGCACAGGCTGTGTCTAAGCACCAAGGTGACTGTCCCATTGTCTCCCGTCAGGCGGTGGAGACACAATTTCCTTTTTCCTGTTCTCAAAATTAGCCGATGAGAGCAAGCTCCCCAGGTGAGCATAAGTTCTCCAGATTTTGTTTCCCCCTGAAAGTGGAAAAACGAAAACCATGCCTCCCTGGCTGCTTCTCTGCACCCCGCATGCTGAGAACCGCAGCTGGGAAAGGCGGGCTGCCCTCCTGTCTCCACCTGCATCCTCTTAGTAGCATGAGGAGGCCTTACACTGGGAGTTTTCAGAATTATCGTAATTATAATTGCTTTCTTCTCTCTGTAACATGCATTTCTGTAACAGGAAATTGCTCACTCATAAGCTAATACCAATTACTTCAAATTTACATTATTTTTGGCATTTCTAAGGAGATCTCAAATCCTCAGGTTAGTTAGGGATGCTACTGCTAATTAACTGTCTCTTTGTGCAAAACAGTACAAATGATCAAGGAAGAGGAAAATCTCCAAATTATCCTTAGTTCAAAAATTGTAATAATATGGATGGTAAGCTGCGACTGTCACCTTTTCAACGCACACACTTTAGAAAATCTTCGTGAATCTGAGCAGATGAGAGTGAATTCTCACGGGCTCTATTTCCAGGAACGGGGAATTGGAGTCAATGCCTTCTGCTCTCAGTGTTTTTCCAGTTTTCTTGTGACATTTCCTGGATACTAAAACACGTCAGGACTCAGAGGGAGGTGCAGACATGACAGTAAGGCTCTATCAGTGGGGCACAGAATCCACAGGATGGATAGATAGATGATACATAGATAGATAGATAGATGACAGATAGAATTATGAAAGGACACTTATTAGGTAACCTGCAGGTTCAGCCCTGGAAATGTCCATCTGGGCACTGCAGAGCCAGACCATCCAGGCCAAGAAGCCGGGTACCTCAGGAAAAGAGGGTGGAGGGGTGCAGAGCTGCAGTGTCCGGCTGAGACCCTGCAGTCTGCTGGGAGAGCCTCGAGTGTGAATTCACTGGAAAGCTGGATCTGAGATCCCAGGCGATGGCAGCAGTGGAGGAAGATGCATCCACTCCAGCAGAACAAGCCTGCAAGTGCAGACGGGCTTCCTCCTTCTCCCCCTTTCCGTTCTGTCTTGGCTGTCCGCCCCTCGGTCAGCGTCGCCCACAGCCGGGCAGACACGCCACAGCTGTGCTGGAGGATCTGCAGGAGACTCTGAATCCCACCAAGCTGGTAGTCAACATGGATCATCACCTCTGCCCACCCTGAGCTGTCTCATTACCGCACAGCCAGCGAAGGGCCAAGCACGCGGAAGCCAGTCCACACACAGCAAAAGGGCGAGTGCTTGAGATCTTAAACTAGATCAGCTCTATTTTCTGCTTAATTAAAAAAACATTCCTGCAGCTTCAAACTGCACCTAAAATGAAAATCTGCATAAATTCTTATGAGACATGCAACTTGAATTCTTCTCCAAGCCTCCTTCTACCCCTCTGCCCTCAGACCATTTGATTCCAGCCTGATTCTTGTTCCTGAAATGAACCTCGCTTGTTACCACCTCAACGCCTCTGCGGCTGCCTTTTCTTCTGTCTTGATTTTTTTATTGGTAGCTTTCTATTTTCATCCAGATCCTAGGATGAATGTCATTCCCTGGCTTTCTATCATACTGTTCTCTATTAATTGTTTGCAACAATGAATTGCTGCTGCGCTGTTTCCTAGGGCAGCCACAAAATAAATGTGATCACGGTTCCTGTGTTTTAAAACAGCAGAAATCCAATGGCTCATGAGTCTAGAGGCCACTGGCCAGACCCAGCTCTCAGCCCTAGGGAACCTCACTCACCTCACCCAGCGTCTGCCCCGCCTGGGGGAAGCACAGCTCTGCCCCCCGCCCAGAGCCTGCCCTCGTGTGCGCCCTGTGTCTCCTCCTCCACCGGAAATGCAGCAGGCACTAAATTCAGGGTCGACCCCAAACCAAATCCCTATTCCAAAGGAAGTCACAGTAGAAGTATTTAGGTAGATGTGGGTCTTAGGGGGACCTAGCCCGGCTCAGGACTGAATACTTTCTTGGTCTATGAGTCGCCTTACTATCTTCCTCACTGCACGCCACTAGAATCTCAGCCTCTCAAGACAAAACCTGACGCCTGCACTCCTGGGCCGCACAGACTCAGTAAAAACTCCATGCACGGTTCACTTTAGTAAATGAATGAAGCTTTGATGTCTTAAGTAATCGGAGGCTGAGGCTCTAAAACATTTTGGTCATGTAGCTGATTCCTTTTATTTTGGGTCTGTGCTAAATAAAAGCTTCCCCTGTGTGTTTTCCTAATTCAGGGTAACATTTCTTACTCTAATGACCTCCTTTCCATTCCGTTTCCTACACTGGGCTCTGCGGGCCGGGTGTGCAGTCCAGGGCACATCTGCTCTGGATCTGGAAGATCACGCGTTAGACGCTGGGCCCTGCTGAATAGAAGGTGATTCTGCCTTGTGTCCTAGTGTTTGCTTCCCTGCAGGATATCCCATGGAGAAACCCTAAAGTCACAAGTCTTCTCTTATCAAAACATCCCCTTGCTCCAGTAAAGGGCTGTGGCCACAGGGGGATTCAGTGCCTTCCTTAGGTCCATGGGCACATACATGTTGGAGCCTTATTAAAAAGGAGTCAATCCTTGGTTGCACAAAGATTGTGCAATTCCTGTTAGTCCAGGAGTTTTAAAAAGCAGTACCTTGACCAAGTATATCAGTATAGCTGAGATCCCAACACATGTCTTGTTTGCTTCAAAATATCTGACAGGCAAGTTTGTGTGCACATTGAGTACAGCACAACGATTTGATATCCATACAGATCACTGTGTGCCGATTACCACTTTACCAACGCATCCATCACACCTACAATCTCTTCCTTGAAGAGAGCCCAGTGCAGCCGTAATCAGGAGCTGCTGCTCTTCCCAGTCTGTTTGCTCCGACTTCCTTCTGGTTGTTCTTTCTCCTTCACGGGGCCGGGGCTTTCTAAGCGGGCTTCCGAGTCCATCTTCGTGTCCGGCTTTTTAAATTAAGAAGTCTGGGCCGAGCCTGGTGACGCGGGCCCTTACTGCGCACGCTTCCCATGACTCTGGGAGAGGAGCGCACTGCCTGGGGCAGAGCAGGGTCTGCTCTTTTCCTCTGGGTCTAGGGCGCAGTCTCGCCCCTTTGGAGGACACCCTGACGAGACAATGGCAGCGCTGGTGGCAGGGGTCGTGTGGTGCGGCAGGGAGGGGCGAGGCATCCTCCAGGTCCCCGGGAGTCCTGTGATGGCAGTGCCGGCCCCAGCATAGCGTCTCTGCAGTGCTGCTCCTTGGGGTGTTACGAAATCACGCTCTCCCCAGAAGCCACTGTTGACCAGGTTGTCGCCTTCTAGTGTCTTGGGAATGGCTCCGTCTTGTCCTTCTGACGTTTTCCTTCTTACTGCTGAGTGTGGCTCCACAGTGATGCAAGTGAAAACATGTATGCTTCTTCGGTCCTTTGGTTTAGTGTAAAGGAAGAGGGCGACGCTGCCTGCCTACTATGCTTTTCTCCAGAGCTATGGTACCGAGTCGTGTGCACCTCATCCTTTACACACGTGCACACACGAACACACTCCATACACCCTGAAGAAGGCACTGCTGGTTTTGATATGCTTGTGATTAAAATTCAGTAGGTTTCTAGTAGTACTTTACCAACCCCCCAGCGGAACACCTGCTGAGTGCTGGCTGCTTGGTGTGCAGAGCTACCCAGCAGCTGCAGGTGGAATATACATACAGACTGCACTTTCCCTGGAAAGCTCACCCTCTGGTCAGGCTGCCAGCCAGGTAAGACATTGATTCCGTCTCATGTGGATGGATCATGAGAAGCGCTAGAGCAGAGACCCATGGGAAGTTTTCCCGAAGGAAAAGAGTAAATGACAGTGTGGGTGGTGCCCGTGAAGGATGTGTAGCTCCTGTCCGGTTTGTGGTCCTGTGTGTCCCCTGCATTTCTTCACCTCTGTCGGGGGCTCCTTCTGGAAGGTCAGTGTGCCCTGGGCTCGTGCCTCTCCTGGGACCCCTTACTTCCTGCGGCCCTGGCTGTTGGGGCGCGAGGTCTCCTGCTGGTTCTGTGCTCTCTGAGGGCCCTGCTGCCGCTCAGCCCTCCTGCCTCAGCCCTCATCCTCGGGAGGGCAGTGCGCTCTTTCCCGCCTGGGCTCCAGGTCCTGAGTCTCACAGAAGACCCGGTCATTGCTGCTCTTTGTGGAACTTAGCCCAAGACAGCGCCAAGAAACTTCCCACCTACTCGACGACATGAAGGTGGCTTTTCTTACTCAAATCTTATTGGAGAATTGTGTGTGAATTTTATCATGCTTCTATTTGTTAGGAGAAGAAAAATGTATTTTAAAAGGCTGTTATAATTAATCATATAAAGATATTAAAATGAAATTTCCTTTTTCATATATTAAGTAATTTGAGGCATTATATTAACTAATTACTGTCAAATACATAACATTTTTGTAGACAGATGTGTTATCACATTTCGTGAATCTTTCCAAAAATTGTAGATGGAAAATGATAATTCTTCTGAAGTTATCTTATAAGTATATTTTTTCATAATTCTTTTAATAGTTTTATGTTTTCCTGTTATTATATTTTTATACTTTATGTGCTATAAATATGATCAAAACAATAAAAAGCTAGTGAACTAATTTAAAAATAATAAAATTGAGAAGTGATTGAGAAAGTATGAATTAAAATTATTCATATAATTACAGGCCCAGTTCTTGCCCAAGTGCTTCATGAAGTGACTGTGTTAATCACATATGTATCAGCAGAGCTGTGACTGGCTTATGTTCAGAGCTGAGCTAGCAAGCAAATAGTAAGTCGTCGTGTCTTAAATGTACATGGCTTAAATACTTTGGAGAAAAATCTACCAGTTGAAAAAATACTTGTGTAATATCCCAATAATAAAGTCCTTTTTTAAATTTTGATTTTAATCTTTTTGAAATTACTCTTAAGTTTTAAAATATTGGCTGCTATTATAATATATGTAATTAGCATTCATAACTTCCCTTGAAGAGAAGAAGAATTAAAATTATTTTATGAATATTCCTCACTTGAAACCACAGTCACTTGGAGAATGTGTGCAATATCAGTTTTCTTGATTAACAAAGAATTTGAGGAAATCAACCCACATGAGAAAATATCATATGCAGTTCCACAGGGATTTTAGCGTTAAAAGATAGTGGCAGAAAAGAGCTGTTAAGAAAATGTTCCTGAATACATAGATTGTCTATATTTCTTCAGGTTAATCTCTAACATTTGTTTATTTGATTTTATATTACTTCTTTCCCCCCACGTGACTTGCTTTTACCTGCTAGCTCTTGGGAAAAGTAAGAAAGGAAAATATGCTTTCACTTGCAATTGGTTCTAATAAATAAGGCTTGGAATTGGCTTTAATAAGTAAGGCTGAGAAAGTACGTTTTTGGTGAAAGTTTAATTATTAAGTATTTGCAAGTGTACCTATTCACTTGCTTATTTGGTTTCTTGAGCAGTAGAGAATTATCATTTTGTGATTTACGACACCTACTTACCTTTTAATAAATACAGGTCAATTTCACAAATGAACTAAAGTATTGCATAAAATCTACACATGCCAAACAGTTTGACTGGAACTGTGTAATTACAACCTCAAATAGCATTACTTATGTTCTGCCAGCAGACACTGATGGAAGCTATCATGAATTTATAATGTGTCACTTTTTTTCCTGGAGGTTTTTCACTTGAAGGACAGATGTCATGATTCAAACTAAGTGGTACCAGTTCTTCATTAAGCAGTTAACCTTGAATCTACGTTCACGGTATAGAATTTGCAAGTGAGAGCCCTTACATGGTTGGATGACAGAGGTCAATTTAAGAGGAACGATTTCTAGGGTCAGTTAATTGAAACTTCATGTTATGAAGATGTACAGTGGAATTGCTTGCTGTTAGAGGATTTTGGTATAGTACATGCATGTTTTTCTGGAATGTTACAGGTGTTCTGCGTTTGTTGAATGAATGGAGTGAGAGGCATATTATAATCAAATATTAATTTGTCATAATGAGAAAAGGGAAGCATTATACTTCAAAGAGTGGAACTATCTGATAATATAGTGATCAGTGTTTGTGCTTTTAACACGTTGTGTCCCCCACTCGGTACTCCTGCTTTCCTAAGTATTTTCACCACTTCATTTGGTGTGTTGAAGCCACATGGAGAAGGCTGATTTCAGGTGCAGTGCAGAAGGGCTTGGCTGACTCCTTTAGCTTTCACACCCGTAATGACCTATTAGTCATTTTATAGAGTGATTGCTATCGCCTGTCAGGCTGATTCAGTCACTAGCGCAGAGCTTTTTTCCTCTTTGGTATGTTTTGATTCCAATTCTGAATGGTGAGACAGCACTCATAAAAGTGAGGAAAGAATAACACAACCTTCTTTCTCCCTGCATGGTGCGTTCAGAGATAGCCAAGCCGGTAGCTGTGTCCAGTCAACCCCGACGCCACGTGCTCCTGGCTTTCAGTTTCCAGAGCGCTCAGAATGTGGCCTTCACTTCTGTGCTGAGTAAACAAACTTTTCCACCACTTCCTGTACTCTAGGCTTGTGATTTACATGCTAAATACATTGCATACTTTTAATCTTTACATAAACCCTATAATAACTATTCGATTTCTATGTACAAGGAGCGGGTGTGTAAACTAGCAAAACCGAACTAAATCTTTCACGTAAGGAATAATATTAAACACTTACTATATACCCAGTAAATTGCTAAGGAAAATTATGTGAAAATATATTAGCTATTGAGTCATGAGATGCTTTATTGTTGCACACATCAAATGTTAGAAACTTTAGTATAAGAATTTTGTCTTTTTTCCCACACATTCCTCAGCGTTTACAGCCCTTGTAGACAGATATCTGAGCTCTTGAATATTTACTGAAAGTTTGAGTGCATGAATGAATGAATGAATGAACAGACTGTGTCCTTTGGAGGAAGGTGTGTGGTCTGGCTCAGGAAGCGGTGTCATCTGCAGGTAACCCTTGCCCAGGTTTACAGGCCAATCCAAAAACTAGCTAATAATTAGAATCTAATTTTTACCCTCATTATCTAACCTCACAGAGTTTTGTCAAAACACCGAGAGTAACTGAAAACTCTTTCCATCTTCCTGGCAGCTGTAAAAGCTCGTGCTTCACCCCGGGGACCTGTACAGGAGTTGTCTCCAGGGAAGGCAGCAGGTGCGGGCGGCTGGAAACGTGTCGCTCTGCTCCAGGTCTGGCCTCAGCCATGCAAGCGCGGCTGCGTTCCTCCAGGTGGCGATGTGCTAGGAGAGTGAAACGGCATGTGCCGAAGATTCCAGCAGGCCTCACGATGAGAAGGGAGCCTTGGCAGCACCACAGCACACTCAGTCCCTGAGGGGACCACGACAGCGGATGCCCGAGGGTCTGCCCAGGCCCATCTAGCCTGGGACAGAACGCCTCCAGCACTCAGCAGAGAGGGGCAGGGGCTGACAGGGCCCACTTGTGGTCATGGTCATAGTCACGGCTTCAGACCTAGAGGCACAGCACGGGTGACCGGAGCACCTAGATGCTTCCTGCACAAACACAAAGCAAGTTTCAGGGAGGGTTAAGTGGTTCGCAGCCATGCAAGCTGCCACTACACAAACTAAAAAGCAGAAAGTCACCAGGCAGAGACATTCGTTCTTGAAATGTCAAAAATATTTACACAGAAACATTTTACACCAATGAATTTATGTAAATGTTTCACACATTTCTCTTAGTTTCCCATAGCAGGGAGACAGTGATCTTCAGCATGAAGACACCATCACAGGAGACCCTGGGGTCTCTTTCTCCCTGAGACGGGAAGACAGAAGACAGAGGCAGGGGCTGCCACACAGAGGGAGTGGCCCCTTCTCATTCCAGAGGCTATAAACCTCTTCTCTCAAGATGCTGATCAGTTTCCATTGTACATTTTAGCATCAGCTATTTTATTTCAGCTAATAATTTGAAACTTTCTAGAAGTCAAGTTTGTACTCCTGTGCTATATAGCAAGGACTACATAATTTTTATGAAGCAAAGAAATGAGATGTACCAATTTCTCTGATCTGAGCTCACTAATGATTATTCTATTATACATGTTTAATAATATTTACATATTACAAGTAGATGTTAAGTGATTGTCTATCAGACATACCTGTATCTGATTTTTTTTTTTTTTTTTGTACCAGGGATTGAACTCACAACCTTGCGATTACCAGGCAGGTGCTTATGCCATTGAGATCTGTATCTGATTAATACAGTTTGGAATTACCACAAAAGGAGGCTGCTGATACCACAGATGTATCACAGAACAGGATATTATTTTTTAGAAAAGTGGTCTCAGGCTTTGACCGTAGTACAAATACCCAAGTTTCCACAGCCATGAGCAGAGATGAACAGGACCCTCATGAGAGGATAAAGGGAAGTTCAGTGTCACAGGCAGATGGGGAAGGCAGACATCTGTCTTGGTTACTTTTCTCTTGTTTATGAGACAAAATACCTGACACCCAAAGTTAGAGAAGCAAAGGTTTATTTTGCTCACATTTTGTGGAGGTTCCAGGCCATACTTAGCTGGCTCCAAGGCAGAGTGGCACATGGCAGAGGCAACAGTTCATGATGGAAAAAAAAAAAAACAGCACAAACAACAAGAGTGAAAGGGGAGAAGCACAGAGAGAAGACATTTTCTGACCCTTATACTGTATGCAGGCCACACCTACTTGTGTGCAGCACTCACACCCATAATCCCAGCATTGGACCATGAGTCATTCACAAACTCTAGAAACCTGCCCCCATGACTGCATGAGGCTTTAGGGGGACAAACTCAACCATAACAGCAGCAGATAATATAGTTTGGAGAAGATCCTTTCTGCCTGACAATACTTCACTTGGAGTCTCATATTGTCATTGAGACGTTTGGTAACTTCTACATTACAGAAATTACTCAGTGTACCCTGATTATCTATTACCCCAGAGAGGGAAAGGACATTTTACATCCGTTACATCATGGAGCAGTCCTGTGATGTTTCCAGCAGTTCCCAAGGTTTGCTTGGTTTCCCATCTACTCTCTGAAATCTGCGGAAGAGTTTGAAGAAGAATAAGAGGGCGATTTTCTGTTTCTCCCTTTCAAGAGGATGAGAATAACTGTTCTGGATTGTTCTCACTTGAGGCAGAGGGAAACCTCTGGGATGTGCATCTCTACTTTCTCTGGGCACTGGGCATCCAAAGAAAACTTACAAAGGAGATTGTTTAGGAGAGGTTTGGTAATGTGGGCAGTGGGCAGATTTATTGCTTCTCTCTGTGACAGTGCTTGGATCGAAGCCGGAAGGAGAATACATCTGGAGTAGCAAGGTCAGGTGGGGAGAGACCAGAGTGACACTAACAGGTGGCACAAGACCACACTGGATCTTGAGCAGGCGCTCTGAGCACTTCAGGGCACAGTGCTGCTGGCATCCGGGCTGGGGCAGGACACATACAGAACAGGTCTGCAGGGGCCCAGGGAGTGACAGACAGAGACAGAATATACAACTGGAGGTGCCAGGTGGCTTCTGTTTCTCTCATGAGTCCCCGTTGGCCTTGAAGGGAAGAGTTGGGCTTTCAGGTTTCCCGTGCCTGGTGAAAGTAGAGCGGCTGTCTACAGTGCGAGCTGACGGTGCAGGCAGAGCAAACACGAGCCGTCTGTGCTGGAGCCTCAGACAGGAACTGCAGGGCCCACGCACGAGCATGCAGACATGTACACACACACACACACACACACACACGCACACGTGCACATGCACACAGGCACACGCGCACACACACACACACACAGGCTGCAGCTGGTCCTTTTCCCCATCACCACCTGCAAGCTTTAGTCTCCCATCCTCCACCTCTCTGCCACACACCTGGGTCTCGTGCTTTGGTGGGGCGACCCCCTCCTCTGTGGAGGTGACTGTGTTCTCCTGCCCTGTCCTCTGGTCCCCTGACCTTTTGGGTGCTCGTGTCCTCTCCTCACCTCTTGGGGAAGCTATGGGCCCCCTGGAGGTGTGGTCTGGCTAAATCCAATCTAGCCTACTGCACAGGCATTGGGGGGTGCCAGCTGGGGGACCCAGCTGCTGTGGTCAGCACAGGGCCCTGTCCTCACTGTGGCCAGCCAGCGAGCAGACAGTGAGTAAAGCGCCTCAGACCTGCAGCAGTGGGTTTGGCCGACTGTTTGCTGTGGCCGTTGCTGTTTTATGGCCTTTTTAACCAAGGCTTACTTTTTGATGTTAAAAATAAAAATAGAACTTATTAGGCTCCTCTACAAAACTGAGTCCCCAGTGGTACAAATGAGACGCTCAGCGTTTTGTGACTCTGCCCCAGGAAACCAGCACCTCTGCGTTCCCAACTCCAATTTCTCCCGCGGTCAGTCACTTACTTGCTTTGGAAATTCTCCTACCATGATTCCCAGCCTCCCATTCCCACTGCTCCCAATTTATCCTTTCCTTCCAACAAAAGCCCAGAAGGCTGCATTCCACATCGCCAAATCAGCAGTATTTTCGGGTGATTTACGAAGGGCTTAAGATAAAACTGCATTTTTCAAAGTTTGTGAGTGGAAACTCCCGAGAGCTTTCATTTAAAGTCCCAACTTCCTGAAATCCCATTGACATAAAATATCCAGTTTTTTTACTCTAAATGGTTTTTTGGAAGTGATTTTCTATAGGCACACAAGCTGCCGCTATTGAGTATGGGCTTGTTTTTCCTGAAGAACAGAGAGTTTGTTGAGGAGAATGTATGGACCTTTATGGTCTCCCAGGCAAAGCGTGGGCCACTTTAGATGGATAACATTGGTTATCTTGACACGCAGGGGACACCAGAAAGAAATCATTTCTTTCCTTCTGAGTCATACTTGAATTTGCCAGGAAAGATTATTGAGCTGAAATCAGCATTATGAAAACATTTTCGACCATATATTTGATGGTAGACATCGGTGCTTTTTTCTGGCAGGGAAATGGAGAAGTTGCTGAAACCTTTGTAAATATCATCTGGTACTTACACAATGCACAGATGGGTTTTATTTATGATGCGTTTCAATAACCCTGAACTTGGGATCAGCTGGGTGTGGTGTAAAAAGCAGTATTAGACCACCCAGCATGAACTGAGAAATAAACCTTAGAAATATAGGGTGTGCACACACATCATTCATGCTGGCTGTACTTTACATATTGTACACACATCACTGGGTTTTAATAGCACCAACACATTCTGAGGAGGTGTTACTGTTTCTGTTAATGTCATATATTTAAATTTAAAAAGTCTTTCTATTGGTAATCTGAGTATTGCTATTTATAGGAAGTATTTCAGTGACCACATTTCTTCCATAGAATACAAATACTATAATGTTACTTGAGAAAATTGTTGAGAAATTCAAACAGCAATTTTCACACTTTTGCCAAAGTTCAGGAAACCCAATACTGGAATAATCCAGGAAAATTTGTACTTTTACTATCCAGGAAATACAGAGAAAAGGAGAAGTGGTGTGGCTGTGGAGTGTGTCCCCCCACTGGGGATGGTCCCAGAAGCCAGACAAAACCACTTCTGTGGCCCAAGAGCCCATATTATTTTCCTGCTCTCCCTCGCCCACCGTTTTGTGGTTCTGGGGATGGAACCCAGGGCCACGCCCATGCTACACAAGCGCTCTACCAACTACCAATGAGCCACATCCCCGGGCATATTTTAGTTTTGTTTTCATTGGAGGGTAGGTCTTGCTAAGTTGCCCGGGCTGGCCTCAAAGTGTGATGCTCTCGCCTCAGCCTGCTGAGCATCTGGAAGTGTAGGTATGTGCCTGCTCATCCAACTTCCAGTTTGTTTACGCAAATTAAACAAAAAAAATAGAAACCTTACTTTAAGAAGCTGAAGAGTAGAGATAATCTCCGAAGTGAAATTCTACCTCTAATGTAGTTTGCATTTTTGCTGTGCAGGTATTGGTAAACTAATAATTTTCTACTGATTTCTGCTATACTCACTTTCAGATATATGTAATAATTCCTTTTCATAAATGGACCTAGTGGTTAGCCTGAGAGTCTGAGCACTGACAGCTCAGAGTCTGCTGTCTGATCTCTACCTCATGGGGTCACACTCCCTGGAGAGAGGAGAACCTGCTTAGGTCAGCCAGGAGCACCTTCCTGGTGCGCCTTCAGGAGAACAGGTTCCCAGTCTTCATCGGGAGCAGCATGGGCCTGGCCTGGGATCCCAGTCAGTCTTCATCGGGAGCAGCATGGGCCTGGCCTGCAGATGTTCCTGCCCTCAGAGTCACCTTGAAACCCTGCTCTGAGGTCGCTCAGGTTGGGCGGGTCCCGGCGTGGTGAGATGTGTGTGCTTCTCCCAGATGTGGCCCCACGCCTTGGTCCACACTGTGGCCATGTGTTGAGAGGCTGGACTGAGTAGATCCGTGACCAAGATAGATGAACTAAAGATCCACAATAACAGCTGGGACCAGGAGGTCCAGAACGGTAAAAAGAAACGAGGCAAGAAGCTGCACGTTGCTGCTGTTAACAAAGCTGTGGTATCTCTTTTACGATTTTACTACCTTTGAAGATCAGTGCATTTTCTTCCCTCACAACGTTGGATATTTTCTGCTCATTGTGTTCTAAAGATTTCTTGTTTTGAGAATTCTCCAATTCGATCCCTGAATGCTGCACGAAGTACTTTTTCTATCTGCTCACGTGGCTAATCAGCGGAGCACAGGGGAGCTGCGTGGCTTTCTGGGGAGAGTGTTTAAACGGAGGCTTGTTGGGAGCACTGAGAAACAAGCCGGGGAGGCCGCAACCCGAGGGCACATTGCCCAGAGGCTTCTCTATGGCACTTGTCACGACGGCCCTGCGTGCCTGGGTCCACTGCGTGTGAAGCTTCTAAGGCAGTGCTCCGTCCCGCTGTGAAGGTAGGAGCCACTGTGCCGGCCCCACCTTCCCCTCCCGACGGTCCAGCAGACACAGCCTCTCTGGGGCACCAGCCGGACCGGGCTCCCCAGCCCCACGACGGAACCACTGCTTCACAGCCTCCCTTGTTTCTTCTCTTTATGCTGCTTTTTATCAACTTCCCAGAGAGTTAAGGCTGAAAGACGACAACGCTTCAAAGAAAAGGCAGTTGTTCAAAAAGAATTACCAAACAGCCGAATCTCGCCAGGGTTCACACTTCGGGAACGTCTATTCTCTCTGACCAGGCCTTGAAGTCCCTGGATTTTGCTGAGACGCTCTTATTAGTGAACATCTGGAGCTTGTCATAGCTTGATCTCATTCCCCCTAGCAGTTGCTCCGTGGAATTGCCTCCCACAGCACAGATGGTTTATTTCTTGTGTTTATCCTCGGCTTGGTGGGGTTTTGAGGTGTCATGTCTCTTTTCATCTTTACATTTTAAAGGGAACGATTTTGCATAAATTATTATATTCCTAGGTGTGAATTATGGTGGTGCCCTTTTCATGTGCTCTTTGGAGATGATTAATAAATGCTTGTTCTTACATTTTCTTGCTGTGAATTATATTATGGTACAAGATATATAGTTCCTTCTCTCCCACATATTTCTTCCAGAAAGTTTTACATCAGTGCTTGCAGTTGCTATGTACCAAAATTTTTCACATGTGAAAGCACACTTAATGCAATATAGTTTATTTGAGTCTGCATAGAATAAGAATTCTTTTGATCTCTGAAAAATATAAAATAATGATAGAGACATATCTTTTTTTCATGCTTGAAAAACTGACCTTGAAAATTGCATATTGAAAAATATATCGGTGACCACTTATAGTAAAATAATTGATGAATTTGCTGTCAAATGCATCGCTGTTGTGAGTGATGAGGTGAGACAACAATTAAACTTTAGTGTAGTCTGAAATTAAATATGAACGTTCCTTTTTGGTTTAATGGGATTTAGAGAGGAGCGTTCAATTGCAAACGCAGTATATACTGAACTGGAAATCTTTTAAAAATATGGACTGGAAAACATGCTGAGCAAGCAGCATGAGTGTGAAAATTACTGTCATGACAATAGCTAGGGAGAAGAGGGAACTAGAAGAATGAAGGCTGAGATGAGCATGAAGTCTAGAGCACGCGGTGATAGGAATGCTCAAGAACGTTTTCTTTCAAAGCAGAAGAGCTATCTTTCCTCATTCCTACCAAGGCGGAAGTTTTTATTTTACAGTGAATATTGATTAGTGATATCCATGTTATCATGTTTTGCTTTCACAGGTGAAGAACTGAGAAGTCTGTTTTACAGAGGGGAGGACTGAGGCCCAGGGAAGAACGAGAAGGGGCTCAGGTCCTCACATGTGAAGGTCAGCACTGGCTGTCCACGCCCTCGCTCACCCGCACAAGCTGAGCGGGACACCTGCTGTGCGGCCCGATGCTTCCCACCAGCTTCCTGAGGCACTGAGGTCCACCTCCACCCCAGTCCAGCCAGAAGCCATCCCCACTTTAATCTCTGAAGACTTTTTCATTCTCTTTCTCTCTTTACATGCAGTGTGGGCCCTTATATTTCATGTATGGTAGCTCGCTATCTTTTCAGGAACATAGATGACCATGAATCAACAAGAGTTTACAACTTTATTTCTATCACTCTTGATTGTGCAAATCGAAGACTTAATCACTGAGTCACTGTATGTCTTGATGAAGCTACTGACAAAAATAGCAGCTTGAGAGCTAGTGTGGCAGTGAAAACAGTAAAAATAAAGCACTGCATTGAGCTAAGGAGGTAGTGCACACCTCACATGATGACCTCCTCTACTGTTCCCACCATGACTGCCACAGAGGTGGCTTTGATCAATATAATAACCACAGGGCGAGGCTGTTCTTACCCTTTGAGTGGATGTACTTCAGGACTGTAAGAATTTTGGATACTTTCTGACAGCACACTTCCTTCGGATACTGGATATTTTTCTTGTGATGCTATGTAACATTCGCAGGTTATAATTTAACCCACTTCTCAAACCAAATAAAGGCAAAATAATTTCAATTGATGTGTTATTAGGGTCCAAAGTAATGCAAAGAATAAAATGAGTGGTGATTCCATGAGAATTCCATGAGAATGTGCCACAGCTACGCACCATGAAGAGTCAGCACTCAAATTCAAGTGGAATTTATTAAAATTTGATTTGGTCTTGGATTGGTCTTGAATTAATTTTTTGATCCACCTAATTTGCTTGATCCACCTCTGGCCCAGTCCATCTTGAATTAATTGATTTGGTCTTGCATTAATTTGTTCATATTTACTAACAATTTAAAACACTGCATGAATAAAGTACCATATTTGAGGCATAGTAATTCTGTCATTTTTTTTGAAATGTAAAAATGTACACTCCCTGAAAATTGAGATGCACACATACATACACACAACACACAAAACCCTAAAATGGAAAAGCTGTTGAATTTTAGATACAAACTTCATCTAAAACAGTTTAGATCTCTCTGGATTTAGCTATCAACAAAACCAACAAAGCATTAAGAACTGGGCTGCACAAATGACACAGATTTTCAAATGTATTTACTTGAAGTCTAATGCTTCCGCAAGGGTTACAAAGAGAAGGGAGAAGGGAGAAGCTGAAACGTCAGAATTATTCAAGTTGTGATGACTTGAACACATTGGGAGAACTTTGGCTTAGGTACTATATAAATAAACATTGCATCTGCAAGTATAATGTTTAGATTAGGAGAAATAAAATACATTCCTTTGTTATATGAGAGAAAACATGACAGTTTAATTTAATGGTGGGGTGGAGGTGACAGATCCAAGCTAGCCCTCTTTTTATTTTTTAATTTTGGTATAAATATAGAAGTCTGTCTGTGTGTGCTAATCTGGCTGGCAGCATTGTCTAGCCATGAATTACTCCGACCAGGGTAACCCCTGAACAAACAAAGTGCAGACTTCACATGTTAATATTCTTTCTGCAGATCCACACTGCTAATCAGCAAGGCAGGCTGGGACCTGCTGGCCATGGGCCCCAACACTGGAGCAGATCAGTGAAGTGCCACAGAGCACCGCGCTGGCACTCAGAGCACAGAGGGGCCGACCTGACACGCGAGCGCCCGTCTCCCTTGCATCAGTGGAATGCAGAATTCCAGCAGCTGCCTGGTGGGGCGACCTGCCATGAGGTCCAGTCTGGTGGTGGCATGAACACTGCCCAGTCCCAAGGTTCTGGCTGGGCCCAGGAAAGGGCAGCTGTGGTAAGAGGGGATGGAAAGTGTGGGGGAGTAGGAGCTGTCACCCTGTTCCAGGCCCGAGCTTGTGGTCTCTAACTGGAGGCCAGTGAACCAGAGTCCAGGAAAAGGTAGACGAGGGCACCCTCGGGCCCACGCTGGGCACTTTCCGCGGCCCTTCCAAGCCCTGTGTTCCGCGACTGGAAGGTTCGCTGTGGGCATAGGCGCTCGTCTCACCGCTCCCCGCCCTCCTGACTCCCACCCAGACTGCCCTCCTCCCCTCTCCTCCATCCCCCAGGCCCGTCCGGGCTCCCGCGTGACGTTGCCTCTGCTCCCTGCACAGCAGCTCCGCGCTTCTCTTGGAACACAAGCGCTTCTGCTGTGAGCTCCAGCTCCCGCTCCGCAGTGTGCAGCGGCTCCTGGCCGAGCCCCTTCTCTGCTCCTAGCATCTTGCTAGGTACAGGGACAGAGATGAGTGAGAGCTGAACCTGCGCTTCAAGCAGCTCCTGGTCTGGAAACTGGGCCATGAACAGTGAACCCAGCACTGGGACCAGGGGGCCACTCAGAGTACACTCGAGGCGCAGCTGTGGCGCAGAGGGAGGCTGGTGGGGTGGGATTAGTGGGTCAGGAGAGGCTGGCAGCTAGGGAGGTGGTTCCCCTGCCCATTTCCCTTTCTCCTCTGCAAACTCTCCGAGGATGCAGTCCTGCCCTGCTTATTCTAGCACCTCCTCCCTGAGGCAGCGTAGAATTGAAAACTAATGTCAGGACACTTCTGGGAAGCACCATCCTGGTTCTGGAGGGCAGCATTTTCAGAAGCCCAGATTCTTGTGACTCAGATGCCCTTTTCTGTGTGGCCCTGTGCCCCTGCCGGTGTGTGCCTGCATATTGGAATCGAAGAAGACGTTCTCTTTGGTTTGGTTGATGGTGCGAACAGCCTTGAGTTGGAAGCCCCACTTGTCCAGCTCTGGTCTCTATGTCCTCTAGGGTCCTTTTTATCCATTAACCTAAAAGATGTACATATCTTCAACTAGCATACGAACACTGATAGAAATCAAATTAGTGGGATCTCGGCAGACTTTTTGAAAAATAATGTTTTCCTCTTTATGGAAACATGTATTTTGCAAACATTAATGTTGGCTTTAAATAATGATTACAGACAAAGGTAAAACAGAAACATGGATGCCTTTGGCATGTGAGTTTATATATAATATGTTGTTACACAATAAGATGTTGACTTCTGTTCACTGAATGTGTCTTTGAAGCCATGAAACCTGATAGATTTCCATTAAATTGACATTGTGTTAAAAATGAATTTATAAGACAAAGATTTCAGATGTCATACTAATGACCCCATAGTGACAAAGTGTTTCCCTAAGACCTTCAGGTTAGGTAATAACAATAAAAATAGTGTGAGATCTTCGCAGATCCTGAATGAAACCACACTTACTATGAAAATGACATATAATAGAATTTCATTCCTATATTTTTGAGATATGACATAAAAAGGAACAATATTTAATTTAAAGGGCATAAAAATTTGTATCATCACCATAAATATAGAATCCAATTTACAGATGACGACCGTGAAGAAATCCATTAGCTGATTAGACAGCAGCCTGATTTTGGTTCTCAAAACCTTCTAAACTTATGTTCCTTAACACCATATGTTACAGGGAACAGTAAAGACATCTGAATTCAAATATTTTGAAGAAGTGTGTATTTAGCAACTGAATACATGCTAAAAGGAATAATTTACAGCAGCAGTTTCATTACATTTGACTCTCCAGTTTTTTAGTTCCCATCTGAAATGCAAAGATAAATATAGATATGGAACATATTTACTATCTGGCAGAAAGCATGCTTACTCAGTGGGCACACACCTTGCGGCCTGAAGGAGCGCAGAAACCCCCTGCCCCTTATTTCAGGGTGACATCGAACGTCTGCGGTGGAATACCTACAGAGACTCGCGTTTACACTGTTCTTCCTCTTCTGTTCAAAACTATTTACATCTCTTTTGCCTCATGTGTAGGTAGCAAAAATATTAAACAGATATCATCAAATTCACTGAATGATACATTAAAAGAAGCAGTAAGTGTGCATTTACATGCATCTATGTTGGATTTTCCTGGGGCCATGATTTCCTTTCGGACACGCACTTTAAGGTTGACACTATAATCTGCTGAAGGTCGTGCGAGTCTCTTCACCAGGCTCCATCTCTGATGACGCATGCCTATGGCAGCAGCTATGCAACTGGGGCATGAATTCATTTTCATGCAAACTGGCCCCTCGATATACATTGGCAGAAGGTTGACTGTGGTGAAAATTAGTTACCTGTACACTATATTTATATTCATTCCAAAACCTTAGATTTGATGGTTTATAAAGGTTTGCCAGTAGACTTTTTTGCTTTTGATACTTTGAATTAAAATCTAGACTTTTTCTATTGATATTTTGTAATGCTAAGCAAAATGCTTCAGGACTTTGGAAGGTATCCATGAAGATATACAATCTGTACTCCTTCAAATCCTTTTATTTCTAAGTAGTAAAAAAGAAATAAAATACTTTTGTTATTGCAAATAAAACTGTTTCAGCTGCAAGTTTAGAATGAAATGCAACACTGAATTTTAATACAGTGAAGATACTGTACTAAAGTATACAAAATGAGCTATATTTGTAGCATTCTTGATTCCTTGATTTATATTCCAAGCACTATTTCCTGTACAGTAGTGTGGGTTTCAAATCACTTAACAGTTCAACTTCCCTCAAAACTGTACCCCCCAGTAAGCGTCATTTTAGTCAATGGTGCCTAAAATTGGACGTAGATAATTTTTAGGCTTTTATTTGAAACAAATGTCAACAAATTGTTTATTCAAATAATCATTAAAACTGAAACATGAGGTCCCATCTGGAAAGTAGTTCAGCTGACGGGGAATAAGAATTTGCTGTTCTTTGAGGTGAGAAATTTATGCTGAGTTAATTAGAGTCCCGAGACAACTGGAGTTACATTTCAGTGTCACTTCTTTAATTAGCAAGAAGCTGTTTTCCACGCTGTTCTGGGCCTTGTGAAGGGTCCAGGGAAGGGTTTCTGACAACAGTGGGCAGTGCCAAGGCCCAGGATACAGTGAAGAGCACCCCGTGCCTAAGACGCTCAAAGAATCTCTTCAGGACAATAACCAAGGCAACCTCTTGGTGACAAATCTTTTACCTAATTCTGAAAGTTGTGGAGGCAAACAAAGCGTTTTACAGTTCTGAGGTTCAGGGCCTTTCTTGGAAACTGGTGCATAGAAAAGCCATGGCCACAGACGGGGAGAGGACCAGGCGTTTTTTAACACAGATTATGTTCAAAAGCGAGGTGAGACAAGGGGAGATAACTTAGCAGGAAGCGGAGGGGAAACCTGCCTGCCTGGGAGACTTGCTCTGCCTCTTGCTGATGTCTCTGTCTTTTCCAAAATCATTAAGTGACCCGTTTAATTCCTTGTGCAACTGTAAGAGGATATTTATGTCTCACACACAATGCTGAACTTCAAGCACTAAGATGGAGACATTGTCCATTAGCTATATTAAGATGACGCTTATGATTTTTGTGAGGTGTACAGGTCATTGATTCTTTTTACAGAATAAAATGCATTTAAGAAATCAACTGTTTCCCTTTTCTTGCTGGTTATATTTTGTTTTTGAAAGAACATTATGTAAGATAAAATCAGGTAATCTTTAAGGAAGGGCAAGTGTGGACAGCTTTCATTGGTTTGATTTCCTCAGAAAAATAAAGTGTAATTTATATTTTGGTTTTAGGGATGGGTGGATAATAATGTCTATGCAGAACAATACCAGCTATCCCTCTCACAGAACTAAAAACAAAACGTCAACAAAAGCAGCACACAATTGGAATTTTTTAAAACAAATGATATAGCACAATAATTGTAAGACAAAAAACTACTCTAGCTTAGAAAACAGCTAATTTTTACTGCATATTTGTCATGGTACATTTAAATTAGAGTTTTAATAAAATACATCTTTAGGTCAAAGCTGAAAGAAGACATCAGTAGTAGATCAGTGTATTCCATTTTGCCTCTGGACGCTAGATGGTTTATGTGTTTTTTATTTCCACAGACCATTTCATTCAGTGTCTCTTTGCTCCTTCAGTACATACAAACATAAGTGCTGGTAGACAAAAAATATCTTTGCATCCAACCACGGTTTGGAATATTCATCAGCTCAGTAAACCCATGCAGTTTACTTTAAACTTCTAGTTCAACACAATGGCTTTGCTGATGCAGTTTTTCTCCGGCAGATGGCAACAGGGCATGTGACATTTCTATTTCTCAGGCAAAGAAGGAGGTGGAGCTTGTACAATGGATTCTCCTAGGAAACACTCGGTCCGCTAAGGTGATCCGTGTCCACTCACAACTGGTTTTAGGTGTCGGTATGAGGAAGAAAGCCTGTGAGGAAGTTACTCATGGATTTAGTCTATAACTGGTGGAACTCAGCTGAATTCTGCACCATTGTAAACACCCACGTAATGCCATGGAAAGGGTTCATGGATATTGCATTTTTCCAGTTATTGTCTAGGCAAGTTGCTATTCGTTTGAGGTTTCCAGAGGTAACGCGGCTCAGACACTCCTGGGTGCCCTCTCAAACTCGTGGGTCCTCCGGTTCCTCCCTTTCTTGTTTTCCTGTAAGTGCTTCCACTTGTTGCTGCTCCCTGGGGTGTGGCCTGGCCTTTGCCGGCGCTGCTTCCGGTCCCTTTTCCAAACTTGCTCACAGAACTCGTCCATCGTGTTCAGGTTGGGGTGGTTGATGAGCTGCATGAAGTCTCTGTACCAGACCTTCTGGCTGGGGGTCATGCCGTTGGCCAGCTCCTTGGCCTTGGACCCGTCCCCGTCCTCCTCCCTGTGCAGGAGCTCCCCCAGGTGCTCCGTGTCGATGACCTCCAGCGTCACCCTGAGGAGAGTCTGCATGAACCCGTGCTCCACGGCGAGGCACAGGTAGGTGCCCGAGTCCTTGCGCTGCAGGCTGCGCAGCAGCAGCCCCTGCTCGGTCCTGACAGTGTGGTCGTCCACTCTGATCTGCAGGGCAGAGACAGGCATTACACAAGCCAGCACTTCCTACGCACAGGGCATCTGAAGCTGCCGGGAAAAACTCGCAGTCTTTGTTCAGGCACCAGTTAGCAGCTAAGAAAATTTCTAACTGGAGAGTGAGGTCGGCGCTTCTGCATCTGGGAAAAGTTACATCCATCAATTGTTTTTAAGATCACTGGAAACTATTGGTTGTACCACTGTTTTAATAAGATTTACTATAAAAATTTAAATATCCAAGGTAACTGGAGGAAAGAACAAATACGTAGTTTTTATCTTATCAACTTAAAGGTAGGTATAGAGGTACGGTACAAAGAACTTAAATTGGCAAGACAAAGCGGTGATAGAGAAAACAGTAGGGCATTAAAAGGAACTTACTGAGATTAAACAAAACAAATACAAACTCAGCAGATGGACAGCAAGAAGAAAATAAATAGGGTTAAAATTTACTATTTATTTAATGTATTAGGTACTGAATGGGCCATAAACAGGAGAATCTGCTCTGGCTTTCATTTTGAATATGGTTTACAGGGAAATTTCTAGAATCTCAGCCTGGCAATGTATAAAATCAATTGAGATTTGCACAAAGTGATTATATAGAAACTGTTTAAAATGTCAAAAAGTGCTAACGGGAGTATTTTTCTTAATAGTCATATTATGCTGGCAAAATTACCAACACATAATATATTTTACAAATCAACCAAACAGTCTGGACCTTATTTGATGCGCTTAAATATCCTTAAAGGCTCAGAGTTCTCACTGAGATTGTTGGGGCCTAGGCTTTTACGGAGGAAACAGTCTTACAACGTGAGGAAGTCAGAGAGAGAGGAAAACCAGCACGAATACAAGAATTAATTGAGCAAAAGTTAAAATTGGAAGACCTGATGGCTTTGACGTGCAAAGGAAATGCAATGACTTTGCAGACAATCACAGCAGACACAGGAGGCCCTGACAAGGTCCTCAGTGCTCCTGGGCAGGAACTCTGGCCACTCTCGCACCACTTCCCCAGCTCCTAGTCCGAGGCCTGACACCTGGACATCAATGCTACACTGATCAGTGGACAGTCTTGCTCAGTGATGGCACTCTCAGTTGTTAGTAAAAGCGGAGGGTTGTCAGTACCTCCCCAGCCCCTGCTGGACAGAAAGGTCCAGGCGGTGGCACCCAGTACCTCCTCTTTCCGGTCCTCGTTCCGCCTCTGGAACTGCCAGTAGACCAGCGCGCGCTGGGACTTGGGGCTGCACTCCAGGAAAGTACTGCTGTTCTCCACGCCGTAGATGAGCCTTTCCTCCAGGCTGTGCCCGTGGGGAGTGTCTGGCCAGGGAGCAGAAAACAAGAGAAGACATCAGAGGAGTAATGTCAGCGCTCCAGGGCCTGCGCTGGGAAATCGAGGCAATTACTTATCAGCAAGTTGGAAGCTTTCAGTGGCTTGAGGAGGGTGAGAAATGTCAAGAGTGTAACCACTCAGAAGCCGAATGCCCACCAGGTAGCACAAATGCCAAAGTGTGTAGAGATTGGTCTGCCAGAGAACAGCATCCCACTAACAAAATTAATCACATGAGCACTCTGGCCGTTTATTCTCTTCTACCAGGACAGCGCACTGCGGGGCCTCATTTCCATGCCGGTGCCCTGCGCCCTGACCAGTGGAGCCAGGCCACACTGTTCTCCTCTCTAGAGGAAAGTTACTGCATGGGGCTTCTGGGACAAAAGCATCTATTGCTGAGAAATTATTTTTCCCAATTTGTACTTTTCATCTGTAAAATTAAATTTTCATCAGCCAAAGGTATTTACCTAGTATTTTAAATAAGATAGAGCTCAGGAAGTTTGTACTTCCCACCCGTATCCCTGCACTAATCCACAGGGCTGTGCTGGCTGGCGATCGCTCGGTGTGAAATGTTCAGGAAGGCACAGAAGAAAGATGCATAATTAGAGCACAATGTGGATTCAATTGGCCTCATTTTCAAATGACACATCTTTTATTAATTTCAAGAATTAGGCTATGGACTATGGCAAGGGTACATAATAAAATACAGCAATACCAAAACCCATTTCCTGATTAAGTTTCTATTTTTTTACCCTTTATGTAACCTCCTTCAATGTGGTAACTGAAACACAGCTCAGATCAAAAGGACAACACAGGGAATCTAGGTGAAACTCGTTTAGAGAACAAAATTCCGTATTATCTTGTATAATCCTGTTTCCATTGTGACATCCTGTGCAGTCTGGAACTCATTACATTAATTTAGAAAATAATAAATATATTTCACGTGTATAGGAAGCTGACAGTGCAGATAGATGAAAAAATTGTGCTCTCTCCTTCAAACTCAGCAAGGTTTGTAATTTAAAACATGCCCCCTCCCGTCTTCGGCATCCCTTTGCCGTAATCAACTGAGCGCTCACTTCGGTGGGACGCAGTGTGGTTTGCTCTCAGCAGAGCCCAAGCTTCCCGAAGCCCAGCTTCCCTTGCTCACTGGCCAAGGCTCATGGCAGCCAGCCCTGCTCCCACGTGGCTAAGTCCACCATGCGTTCCTTCCCCACCTTGGCGTTTGAGGCTCAGAGGCTGCATCTCCACTGCCTGATGCCCATTTCTAACAGAAAGGCACCTGTCTCTTCCTCCTGCAGGGACCAGTGCCCTGGAAATAGCAAGCCTAAGGAATGACATTTGGCTGATCCCAAGTCACACCGAGAGTTAAATTCAGAGCTGTGCATCCTGTGTCTCCAGGTCTGCAGTGAACACGGCAGTGTTTTCTATCAGTGCATCTTGAATCAAAGCAGTGCGGCACGTGAGGCTCGGCTAGTTCCCTGCGTAGAGGTGCACCGAGCTGCCAAGTCCAGCAGGGCCGGGAAGGACATCCTCTGTGGTCTGGGAGTGACCACGGCAACCAGAACGCCCCTCACAGAAGTCCATGCTGCTTATGTCAAATGTACCGTTTCTGCCAGTGGTTCCTGGTGTGGACCACTGGGTGGAGACTGCCTTCTACTCTCAGGTGGACACTTCTCACCTGGCCTCTGTCTGTGCACAACTGTAACCTGTCTGAGTGGTGACAGAGGAAACCCCAAAATTAACACAAATGCTGGGGTGATTTGCCGCAGTCTCCTGTCTGCACTGCCCTGCCTCTTGGGTCTGCTTGCCTCAAGGAAAAATTCGTAATAATGGACCTGCCTGTCACCTGACCCGTTTGCATTACTATGAAAATCTACAGAAATAAGTTACTGCTCTCAAACATAAACCTCAGTGTAGACCCTTCAATACATTAGCTGACACAGCAACAAAGAACAGCATGACTGTAATAATCAAGAGATGGCAAGTGTCACCAGGTAAATGATTTTGAAAATCACTGTCCAGATGGTCTTTTCAGTTAATCTAAGAAGTTCAGTTTGTCAACCTTCCTGATAGTCCTGGGAAACCTGTCAGTTTTTATTTTTCTCTTCAAGACCTTCTCTGGAGGCAGTAAATTTTCCTTTTATACCAGAAAAAACTAAGAAAAAAGTCACCATAAATGTTTCTTATATTAAACAATAAATCTCACCCATGACATCGTCAGTCGCATCTGATAGAAGATGATACCTAACCTAATGAAGAATTTATACAAATTTGCTTTTAGTTGAACATAGTGCATTTCTTGGCCAGCAGGAAAGTGCGGGACATTGGGGTTCCTGCTTACCCGAATGAGATAAGCTCGCTGGAAACTCTCCCCCGGCTTGGTGCTTTCCTCGCTTTGTTTTGATAACTACTCTGGCCAGCACTCATTTTCCTCAAGTTGACCCTTTCTCTCTGCCTTTTCCCCAGAGAGAAACATCTTCCAGCAAGCAACTATGGAAGCCTGGTCCCATCGGAGGGACTGGCATTCAGGCTCTGTGCCCAGGTGCTACTGTGTCTCTTCGGTTGGGGATTCTCCTGCTTTATTTTGGTTAAGTCCTGCTGCCGTTGGTCATCATTAACAAAATAAACTTTAGATGGATACAGTGATTTCTGCTAATTCCTCTGTAGGGCACTGTTTCTGGCATCAGCAACGTTTAATTTGTGACCAGAAACTTCAGTAAAGGTGGCTTGGCCAAGCGCATGGACCTTGAGCTGGCCGGTGTAATTACTGCTAACGTGGGGACCTGGTTTTCCTCCATTTGGACTCCTGTGAGTAGATGTCTAATAAATAAATCATTCCATAAATAATGCCATTGCCATTTGTGACTGTTCTCCTCCAATCATTTTTACAAATTTTGTGTAGTATAGGAAACATTAATGATAGGGCCTCCCTCTCTGTAGATAGATAGATAGATAGATAGATAGACAGATAGACAGATAGATAAGCAATCCCTCCCTTTCATGCTGGGTTCTCTTTCTCCAAAAAATCTTTCTCGAACAAGTACAATATGTGAACTTTAGTCTCCTAGGCTTGGTCTTCTAGCTGTTTTGATTCTTCAGCACCAATTTCTGTCTTTGTTATTAAAGCTCATAGCTCTGCACTGAAATGGCAGCAGCATGTAAAGCACTTTTCCAGGAATATAAGATTGAGTCCAGTTCCCTAATTAGACCAAGAGCTCAATTGAGGAGAGATCACTGATTGAAAATTTCTTGAAGGATATGAAATTTTACATACTCAGAGTAAGTGGCAGCCAAAATCTTTCTCCAGATCATGATGGCGAAACCCATAGAGACTGGGTGCCCAAAGTGCACCTAAATCCCCTTATTAATCGCAAAGCACCAACTCTGCAATTAAATCCGAATACTGAGGTTTTAGTTCAGAGAAAGCAGATGACTTGCGAGGTCATCACAGGGCAGGCGCTGCCTGCCGGCCACACAGCACACCTGCCGCAGGGTGGCTTCCGTGGCCCTGGAGGAAGCCGGCTGCTCTGAGAGTGGACACAGAGCGCGTCAGCTTGAAGATAAGCGACCCTGAGGGCAGCGTCCCCTGCTCTGTGCTGAAGGAGCCCGCGCGCAGTGCTCTGTGATAAAGTTTTGCTTGTCACAGTACTGTGAGGGTCACGGCCTTCCACGGCCACAGGGCCCCCATTTCTGCGGGATGGCTGTTGTTGTTGCTACTGTTTTTTGGTTTTTTTTTTTTGAAACGTTAACATTCTTTTAAACACTGATGCTTTTTAAAAAAGCATTGAATTTTGTGATCATATTTCTCCTCTGCACTGAAAATGAAAGTTCAGACCAGTTTAGGTCCTTTCTCCATAGATTCTTGGTGATGTGTTGGGGTGCATGACCGATGTTGCCTGTGACGCAATCATCTGTCTTAGCCTCCTTTATTTTAGTCACACAATTGCAAATCGTCTTAAGTACATGATGTAGATTATTTAGCAATTATAGGCAATGCCAATTTGTATAACACCTTTAATACAGTTTTTCCTATTCTTAAACTATACCTATATAAAATACCAGTACAATATTGGACTCAGTAATAGCTTTACATATATCAGGTGATTATTATTATTATTGTCATTGTGACAGTCTTAATCATTAATTCAGAACTTAAAGTTCTTTATTGAGAATCTACATTAAGAAAGGTTATGAAGTCCTTTCCAATATTAATCTACTCCCACAAAATCACCAAAGTAAACATTTCCTCTGCAGTAAGTTTTAAACATGTTTTTTCATGTCTTTTTAGAGACCATATAGTCTTATTTGTTACAATTATTGTTAAGCTTACCAGTACTCTATGTTCCATAGTCTACCACAAAGGTGATCGGAAACCCTTAGTACATGTTTACTAAGTGGCAAATCCAGATAAACCACAGCTATAATAAATTTAGAGGCTGAAATTTCATGTACCTGGGGCAACCTCAAGACATAGAGTTATCATGACTACATAAAAGAAATGATTAAAAGTTTAATTAATAAAAAGGTTTTAGTGGGTGTAACACTGGTTGCGACAGGTGTTTCAGTGTGCTGCCAGCCACATAAGCATTTGAAATTTCTTAAGTTTAGTAATTTTACAAAAGTAGATTTGTGACATGCTGAGAGCATGTGAAGATTACTCAAATAGTCTCCAAATCAAAAATTCCAAATATGGAATAAGAAAAAGAGATTTGAGAACTCATCAATATATCTTCACTTATCCAAGGAGAAACATACCACTAAAGGCCCATGGGCAATTTTGTAGATTTCCAGAAAGAAAATAATCTTTCTCAAAGCTGTTTTCAAATACATTTAGCACTTAGAAAACAACTGTTTTAAGTACAAACTTTTGTCATCAAAATTACCAATGAACAAGAAGGGTATAGTGGTTAAATTGGCATAATAAATTCTCAGGGGTTCAACAATCTGAATGGTTGCAGCAAAATAACTGAAAGTAACAAAATATTAAAATTATTTTAAAAGCACCAGTGTGTTTGGATAGCACAATATTATGATATGTTACAGTTGTTAATGACAAGAAATAATGTTTTTAGGGAAGCGGTCTTCAATTAGTCATTTCCTCTGTTAGTGGTATAATTTATGGAAATGAAACAAGGCTAATAAACCCCAAAAATGGAATGAAAGAAAGAAGTTAAATAAATTGCTTCCTTTTGTAACAACAAAAAAGTCATGATATCCGTCATTTGGCCAAAAATATCATGTTGCTAAAGGCCTTATTTAGCATTTGATTCTCTTCCAAGGTAGCAGAGACAGAAGGCATCACATTTCAGTTCCCATTTACTTTACTCTCCATTTTAACCCCAGAAATGTCTTCCATGATTAAAAAGTGAATCGTGTAACAATCCTAGGAAGTTTGTGTTGCATGGGACGGACAGAGACAGATGAGGCAGCGAACCGGCCGTTCCTGTACTCTCGGATTCCTTATACTCCCCTGTCATTCAATCTGAATTTCATAAATAATAAATATAAAGGCAAAGCAAATTAGGAGAGAGGCAAATAGATGAAAATTATTTTAAATATTTACTTAGGTTATTTAGCAAATACAGTTTGTTACTAGGTTATATAAAGAAAAATTAAATTCTAAACATTCCTTCGCATTGTATTTTAATACTTTTCTTAGTGAAGTTCAGTGTGAAAGGTTAAGCAGCAGAGGCAGGAAACGGGCAAATGCCCATGAAGCCCTGGTGGAACAGGATGCTGGGAACACACCAGTGAAGTGCAAAGGCCATCACTTAGGTTCCCTAACTGGGATGACTTTCTCTAGAAATACAACACATGCGTTACCCATAGAAAGGTGTTTTGTTTGAGTTCAACTGGATGAACAATATCTCTGTGAGCTGAAATAGCTTAAAAAGCATTTCACAGGTTGATTAATATCCTTTGGTAAGGTATAAAACATTCAAAACTGAAGAAAAAATTAATTTGCCTCTCATGTGTTTTTTGAACTCACATACTGAGACGGTTGACAGCTGACTTAATAATTACTGTGGTGCATTTAGAAAATGCTCTGTGACGTACATTACAGCAGACCGCAGGGTCATGCTCATGTATCTACCAGGCTCATGCTGACGACTGTCTTTGCAGTTCTTACTACGCAAATAATATCAGGAAGAGTCTGCCGGACATTCCCTGGTTGCGCTTTTGCAAACATGCATGAACTCCTCAATGCACACATGCCTGTGTGTGTAGGTGCAAGCCTGTGTGTGCTTTTCCCACATACTAGAAATGTGTCCCATTCTTATCAAGCTTAGTGGATGTAATATTTCCACCATAGAAGGACTCGATCAGTAAAACCTTGTAGTAAACTTGAACTGGTAATTTATCAACTTTTAACTCAATTCAAATTTAAAAGTATGTTGTTTTATGTCCTTGGTTCTGGGAAGTATTTATTGAGCAAGAGCAAGATATAACATTTTAGATTTTATAATGTAGATAATTTCTGCTCTTCTTGAATACATGAATCCCTGTGAATGTCTTCTTGAAATGGCATAGTCCTAACACAGATAGGTAGACAGGTAACAGACAAGTACATGGGGCCAGGAATTTTCCTTTGTGGTTGGTAGGTAACTGTTTCACAGAGTGACTCACTGGTATCTTAGTTCTAGAGCTCCTTATTTTATCGATATGAGAATGGAATCAGTGCATGAAGACGTGAAATGTGAAGCCACTGAACAGTCACATTTAACACTGTACCCCGTCCTCTGTGCTGGCACAGGCTGGGACACTTCTTAGAACAGCACAAGCTGCAACCCAGTGACTTAAAAAGCAATACCACTGTGAAGATATGCACTGTTTGTTTAGTCTATGTGGAACATCTGGTGTGCTTTATTTTCATGAGTTTATAGCCAATGCATTACCAAAGAAAGCACAGATAATGTATACGCCAGAGGGACAACTACTACAGGAACATTCCCTTAAAAAATCAGGAAATGTGAATTTCAATGTTTCATTTACTTTTCCCCAAGAGATATGGTGGGAGATAGAAATACCCATTTGTGGAAGCAGAAATCTTCCATAAAATTAATGAAAATTCCATCTTGTATTGCAAAGGTATGTGATCCACGCAGCTTTGGAATTGAGTAAAAGTACAGCAAGCAGAAGAACAGTGAAGTCACAGGCATGTGAGCAGGTGATTCTGGCAACACACTTAAGGACTTTAATAAAGAATGAAGACAGCAACAGGTATTGCTGACCTGGTCTTAACCATGTGCGCCTCACCCCCACCACTGAGCAAAAGTGGATTCCTCACTTGGACTACTTTCAGAGGACAGCAACTGCTGGCCGGTTATTTCAAAAACATAAAGTCATTTCAAAGGGCTTCAGAAAAACCACAGAAGTTAACGTGGAAGTGATTTCATTCTAGGATGCACACTCATTCACATCATTCTGACAGGACAAGGCACCTCACAGTTGCCCTTGATGTGAATTTGCTTTCCTGGAGAAGGATCTTTTCTTTCTTCTACGGACCATGGAACTCTATCAACCCAATGCTTCCTTAAGCCTGGCCGAGGCTTTGAGTCTGCCCTGCAGTGTGAATTCCGAGGGTAAACCTTTGTTAAACCCCACCTTGCAGCTCAAGCAGTGTTTCCCCCACGTGACCACCCAGGACTGTGACTGAAACGAGCAGTTTTCCTTGCTGTGTCCCTCTCTGTGGGTACTTAGCTCTCACTCAGAGCTCCTGAATTGTCTGGGATTGTGGTACCACGCAGGAATCATCTACTAGATCACTTGTTGGGGACTTTTCCTGAGCAGTACATAAAATAGTGAAGCATTTCACATTCAGTTTCCTGTTAGACTTGGTGAAACTTGGCAATTTATTAAATTATAGATTTTTTTTAAAGTAGACATCAGCACATCCATCAAAGCTCAAGGCTGCTCTTTGAGCTAAATGCTGAGCCTCATTCTTGGAGGAGGCTAAGCCATAGATCATAATAGCACTGCTCCAAAATATTAGATTTAGAGCTCTGTAGATCATAAAGATGGCTGTGCCAAAGATATTTTTTAAAATTTGGGAATGATTTTGATGCCAACTAAGACATAAATTGAGATGGGCTAGCTGTGGAGATAATTTAGAAGATTGAATTCTGTGAACATTTTACTGCAAGATGCTATAACGGAAATGCATATATGTAGAACAGCCAAGAAAACTATTAGGAAGTTAAATTCAAGGATGCCATTAAGCTAGAAGATAGGACATAAAATATCTCAAAGATCCAGAAATCTAAGAAGGATATTATGACTTTTTACAAAAATACTGGTGCTTATGGTGTAGCTTTTTCCTTTCTGGATACATAAATCATAGGGCTGCCCATTTTGGTTTATAAGGCAGGGGAAATGGGAGATAGTTTAGACGTAAATTGACTTGGCTAGTCATTCTCCTGAATGCTGAGTTGGACAAGCTCCAATTGTGAGCACAGCAATTATTTTAGGGCAGGGAACAGGCCGAAAACAGCCTGAAATTCCTCCTCAGTGCTGTGTATGAGGTGTGACTGGGCAGACAGGACCTAGCAGTGTGCACGCAGTCTGAGGTTTCTAGGTGAACAGTCGCCGATGATGAAGCAGAGTGCGCCTGGATGAAGGGTGAGTGGAGATGGACATGTCCACTTCACCAGGGCCAGTTCACGCCAACCCTGCTTTGCGTGAGACCCAGGGCGTGTTGCAGGTTTTCACCAACAGTGAAACTTCCCTCACCGTAACTCGGAGTGATTTTATGCGTAGCCTCTGTATTAAAACCTCACAATATGTAAAATATAAAGTGTTACCAAGTATGTTTACCATTCCAGCTGGAAAGGATCACACCGAAGTGTGTAATATGACTTCATGTGCTTAGCAGCTCTCTGAAAACACTCCCTAACTTTATGTGTTTCCACATGAGCACATGCACTTTGCCAAAAGCGAGAAGTGACATTAGCAGGATAAAACACATGACCCAGCAGAGTCGGGTGCAGGTTACTGCCCATTTGGTTTTCAGGCATTTCCATTGTCTGTTCCAAGACAGAACACTGGGTCCTAGGTTAGGCCGTGCTGGCTGACGCGGGTGCGGCGCTGGGCTTCCCAACATTTGAAGTTCATGGCAGTCCGAGGCGTGCACGCGGCGTGTGTGGTCAGTGAGCCACAGGAGCAGACAAGGACTAGCGAGCCCGCCCTAGAGGGAGCACCGCATTGCTGCAAGCTGCCTGGCTATCCTACCCCTTCCTCTGCGTATCACAGGCAGGCAGGTTGTTCACACGTGTGTGCACACTTGGGCACATGTGCACGCGCACGGATCCAGGAACATCAACCACACCAGTTCCTCCACTTAGTGAGGTACGTGCTCTGATCTAGGAACTAGGAGAAAACATCATCTGCATCTCTTTACTTTCTGAAACTAAGCAACTCAAGAGCCCCAGTTCCCCCAGGTGTTACCTACTCTACCTCACCAAACATCTAGAATCTGAAACGCTCTCTGAACCCCATTCACTGGATGATCAGCAATATTTAATCGGCCAGTCTCACTTTTTCTCAGCACTGGGGTTGGAACCCAGTACCTCACATTTGCTAGCCAAGTGCTCTATCAAAAAATTGCACTTCTAAAATTTCCTTTGGTCACAACTGTAGCATAACTATTGTTCTGGAATACTAATTGCATCTTTAAAGGAACCACACCACTAAGCAAGCACATGTCGTCACACCATACAATCTCTAAGAATTTCAAACCATTGCACAGCAGACCGTATAGGACGCCGTGTAAGCATTGCTACTAGTTAACTGATTAGTCCATAAAAATGTTTCTCAAAAGAGATTTCCCTTCTGAATATGACAGCAATATGATAATAATATATAGCTTAAGCATTTTTCACATTAAGAATATCTTCTATTTACTTCAAACATCTACTGGAAAACAAAAAACCAGCAAGCTAACTATCCATCTTGTAGTTTAAGTCTTTATATCATTCATTCATTAATATTTATTGAATACTTTCAACCTTCATAACGTTATATCTAACTGCAGAAATATACAATCAACAAAATAACAAAGTTCACTTCGACATGAAGATGAAAGCCCCCCGATTGGAAACGAATTCTAATTGCATCCTTCTGCATTTTTACCCCAACTATTTTCTTTAACTGCCCAAATCTAAGCAAACAGATTCTTTTAAATGATGGAGTAATATTTCATAGTTCTTTAATGAAACGGGGTTGGTCACAACCCGATAGCTTTACATGCCTCAGGTGTAAGGCAGACACCTGGGTGAAATGCGCCATTTTAATAATTTAGCTTCAGTCAGGCCATCACACCCATGGTGGGACAAACAGCCACCACGTGAGTGATCTCCATGTACAGCGTGGACAGTGACCCACAGGAGAGGCCTGGAGAAAGGTTTGCAAGCAAATTAAGTTGAAAACCCTGGCTCTGCTGGTGGCTACCACGTGCTGCGGTTGGCATCTCTCAAAAAATCAAGCGTCAGCGAAGTGAAAGTGAGGTCTGTGCCCCGCACCTCCAGACAGTGAGACAGGAGGAGCCGTGTCTCAGGAAGTAACAAGATTGGGGTGCAGGCTAGGGACCAGGTGAGGAATTGTCTTCCTAACACTCATTACCCACGGGATTCTGACACTGTGAGTAAAGACACTGGAGACGGTTAGGATGGAGTCCAGCTCACCACACCGTTCACAGCGCTGGGCACTGACTGTTCACTGCCTGTGTCACTAACGGGCGCGTCCAGCAGAGGGCAGCGCAGCTTCATGGTTGTTTCCACGCATGGCTGAGGTGGGCAGAGTGAGCCATCACGGACGGTATTAATTACCTACCGCATCTTTAGAAGGGTGAGCTGCTGTTCCAGCGTTATGTAAATAACCTGGACACCAGAAAGGCCTCTAGGGAGCAACTTCTAAGGAGCCCAAAGTGATTCAGTCGCATGCCTCCACCAGACTACGAAGAGATGTATCATCTACATCACCAGAATACACATGCGTGATTCTCGGGGCTAATTTTAAGATTATTTTCTTCTTTGATATATTTTAATGAACATTTTTATTGCCTACTCTCCTCAGGCTGCTGCTGTTTATAACATTAATACTTAAACCTGGTTTCTTTTTGTGACTGTGAGAAAGCTGAGCTGTAAATTTCAGGGGGATCTAAAATCTTGAGTTCATCATACCTATGGTAATGGAATACTTTTCCGTGCATTGTGTGCTTTAGTGATTTCCTTCTGCTGGACTTCCTTTTGATTCAGTGGCCTTTCTGCAAGAGTTCTCCAAGAAACGTGTGCACGGTGTGGGTGTGAGCTGGTGTGCAAAGCCTCAGGCTGGCTCAGCGCGGGTCTGAAGGGCAGACCCAGGACTCACCCTGCTGCTGTAGGTCTGAGCAGTGCGTCAGCGGATCTCCGTTCCTTATGTCTTGTCGTCTTGTGCGTCTGAAACAATTACAAGTAAGAGGCGTTAGTGAGGCTTTGCTATTTTTCGTAGGTATTTGTGATAAGAATGAAGGAAAGTGAACATCTGAACCAAATACTCCAGGAACTTATGGGAAAAGATGCATTTGTATGCAATGGAAAGATTTTTACAAGGAGTTCATGTACCTGTAAGAGCAATGATTAAAATGGAAAACAAGTATACAGATGTCCTAATGGTGATTTAAAAGCCTTTTAAGCTACAGGAAAGAAAATTTATGGGTTTTTGCTATCAGATATCAGATAACAATCCTAACATCCACAAACTCTAGGCTTAACTTCTAAGAAAAAAATCCTACAAAATTTGGAATAGTGGTCTATTTCCTCAACAAACTTTATTTTAAAACTTAAATTAAATTTTATTTCTGATCATTAGTGTGGGAGTAAGCATGGAGACTAATACTCACATTGCTATGTTTTCCTTAGTGTGTATGCATAATTCCTTAAATAAGCTTGTCAGTTTTTAAAATATTAAGACTGGCCATTCTTTCTCTCAGATCAGTTTAAAATTTCTTTTTGCAATATTATACGATGATATTAAGAAGTCTCTTTAGTTCTCACAGTTATGATTACAAACGAATTTATCTGTGAGCTGAGTAGAAAAACAACAAACGTTGCTCCTAAAGGTGGGACCTCCTTTCTGCCAGCCAGTGGTGCGAGAGGAGAGATTAATTTGTCTCCAAAAATCAGCACTGATGTCTTCTCCACTCTGCAGCTCTGACTACATTGAGTGGTCAGTGTTGACACACTCATAGTCCACTTTGCTGATGGCACCAGGAGGGACCAGCTGGCCTCTCGCCTCACGGAGTGGAGCGAAACCAGCCCGCACCAAGGCTCAACCCAGGAGCAGCTCCGAGAGCAGCCTGGGCAGGCCTGAGTGCCTGGACTGCTGGGTTACTGGCCTGAAAGTGCTTTCACAAAAGCCAGCAAGATGCCATGGAGAGTTGCAAATGCGAAATTTGTTACTGAATCCATCAATGTAGAAATCTAAAGTATGTAAAGAGATTTGCAGAATAAAAGAGCTATCAAACAGATGTTGCACGTTTCAAAATTGAGCCAGTAAAAGGACTTGTGAAATATGAGCCAGAGAGCATTTAGGGAGGCATTTTTCTCTGCTCTATAAGCTTTTGGAAAATGCCATCCTCAAAATATGTATGTCGTAAGACCTCTAAACATGCTGCTCAAAGAGGACCAGTGACAGGCACATGAAACAGGATTATGTGGAATCTGTAAGGCAGAACAAGGTGTGGGTGAAAATCCCTTCTGCAGGTATGTAACAAACACAAATACAGGACACATGGGCTTTAACTTACTACAATGTGCCTGTAAGTTTTTTTAAATCTCCTTTCTTACTAAGAAAAGCTTAGCATTTAAATGGATGATATTTATGAAGCACGCCACACACCTTCCTCTGAAAAGGGAACAACACTCGACTTCAGTTCAAACATGAAACACTTTTATTTTGAGTAACAAAAATGCTCCTCAGAGCTAAGAGTTTTTCAGAAATATATAATTTCAAAGTAACTATTAGCCTTATTACTGTGAAGTCAGCATGGTACTATTTATTAAACTATTCATGCTTCCTTTAGTCAATAAATACTATTTTTGTGTTGTTTCCTTTTTCAACTGAAAATTTTAATGAAATCAATGGGTGTATGAAAGCGATACAAATCATCTCACTGATGAGAGGCTGTCACATCTATTTGGAATGCTGGAGGCTTAAGAAATTGCATATTTAATGTGGTCATAGTTGGTACTCTATTTACATTTAACGTTACCCTGACACTATGTTCTAATCTACATCATAAACTTAAGTTTGGATTAACATCAATGCTATCTAACATTAGTAATGAAAAGATTTAACTAGCAACATTTAACCTCAGGGTGCTTCTTCACCCTGATGTTTTTCTAATCATGTAGGATACACTTAAGAATGTCCCACATGAAAAAGTCACACTTGTACTCCTTTGAAAACATCAGGGACAATAAGAAATAAGCGAGACAAGATGTCCTGCTCTCACAACGTGGGGGGCTGGTAACGCTGCTTCCCATGCCGTTCCAGTGTGTTCCTGCCCGCACTGTAGTCTTGGGTCCCGTCCTCTACCATTGCTTGTTTCTTAAACACTGGTGAGTTTCAATACAGACAGCAGTCAATTAGGGATATAGGGTGTGTGGCTGTGGTTACTTCATTTACTTTGTCAAATAATGAAAGTGTCTTCCTTTGTTAAAGGACAGGAAACACAATTTGTCTACACCTTGTGGACCTGTCCGGTTTTCTGCATTGTAACTGCATTTCCTGCCGATGGGACTGTATGAATCGGTCCAGCGCATGTTCCGAGGGCATGCGGTCTGGTAGGCAGGAACTTGTCGCTACCTTTCATTGGAAGGTACTGCTGCAGGTAACTTTTTCCGTCTCACTTGGTAACTTGTGTTGAAGAATTCTGCCCAAAATACTTTTCAATGCTATCAAGAAAATATGTAAAATATATGTATACTACGTATATACAGATAGATGGATATTTTGTTCCATGGTTTTATGTTTCAAGCCCAAGCCTAGAAACAAAGTATGATACAGCCCTAATATTTCAATTTTCTTGGATCAGAAGAAAGATAGCTTTTGTGACAACCGTTTATCATAATTATATATGTCACAGAAAAATAGTATCTTTTCCAATCTAGAAAAAATAACTTGGGATTTTTTTATGTTTGGATTCTTGTGTGTTCTGTAAAACATCAAAGATAAATGAATGTGTTTCTCTTAGAATTTCCTGCTCATTCAGAAGCGTAAGCCGCCTTATGAAAATGTGGAAAAGACAGGATGTTGCTGGATAGTTACTAAAGCACACTTCTCTGTGTGTCAGAATGGATAGCAAAAAAGAAGCGTTTTTGGACAAAAGCGTATTTTGGTGAGAGGAAACCAGATTTGGCTTCTTTCTTGACTTTCACTGTGGCTTTGACCATATGTTTCTCCCTGTGTAAAATGAAGACTCAGAACCAGAATTCCCAAGCATAAAAATTCAGGATGTTATTATGCTGCCTTACACACCCATCGGCCCTTTCCTAAGGCTGCCGTGTTCTGTCCCTTGTCGGACTTGGCTGTCCTACTGTACAGGTTTCTGGTTATTTTGATCATTTTTGAGGAATGGGGAAGAAAGAAAGAAAGAAAGAAAGAAAGAAAGAAAGAAAGAAAGAAAGAAAGAAAGAAAGAAAGAAGAAAATGCCCCCCACCGTCAGGTGAGACCTCTTTTACAATGGTCAGGGAAGGTGGCTACTCGGAGGCCTGTCCCCAGGGGGCAGCACGGTCCCTCCCAGCCTGTCCTCCCCCGCGGCTCCTACCTCTTGGCTGTGGGGAAATAGCGCGAGCAGGAGGCCCCATCCCAGGCGCAGTAGGGGTCCCTGGCCAGGCAGCACTCGGCACAGGCCTGGCCGTAGACGGCGCAGCGGTGCAGAGGCAGCTGGGCCACCCCGGTGGCCGAGCCGATGTAGAGCTGTTGCTGTGGAAAGAGCAGGGCGCTGTGATGAGAACCGTGTGGACTCTGAACTCTCTCATTCCCAAACAAAAAGTTCACTCATTCACACCTGTCAGGAGTATAGTTATAGGCGACAAAAACAAACCCATTCTCAACAGCTTCTTCAAAGGTTCACCAGAACGTCACAGTTTGAAATGGAACAAGAGCAAATTCTAAGCATTGGGCTGACACAGGTTTCTGTTAAGCGTAAAACAAAGGGAGGGTAGCAGTGAAAGACAAGCAGAGACTGAGCACCCATAGTGTTCCTGCCTTCTGTTTTATGCTTAACAAGTCTTTTATACATAATTTTGATCAGAGACACCATCTCTAGTGCCCTGTGCTGTGGGCAGGAAGTGACCAGTTCAAGCGCTCTGGCCCCTCGGTGTCTGCTCCTGCTTGGGCCGGGCCGGGCCGGGCTCCCCTGAGAGGGTAAGGGAGGAGCCCCAGATCGAGCACTGTGGCACCTGGACTCTGCATCCTGTGTGGCAGCTGTGTGAACTCTGTGATTTGAGGTATCATGTAATTTTCACTGTCTACAAGATCAGTGTGTTCTGTAAATTTTAAAAGTAGGCATCGGATAGGAAATCCACACCACCATTCCCTGACGAGATTGGTGTTACTGAATGTGGTGTCACTGTCATGGTGAAGAAGCAGCTTGGTTGGCTTTGAGAGCCTCCTGGGAAAGTGTGTTACTAAAGCACACTTCTGTGTGTGTCAGAATGGTGCGACCCTAGGGGACTGCCTCTGTCCCTGACCCTTCCTCTCTGCCACTCTTCCTCTGCTCTGTTCCCCAAGTTGCCATGAGCTAAGCAGTTTTCCTCCCTCATACCCTTTCCCCATGATGTTCCTGCCCCCAAACCAGCTAACCATGAACTGAACCATCTGACACCGTAAACTAAATTGATCCTCTTCTGACAGATGTTGTGGCGCACACCTGTAATTCCAGCACCTGGGTGGCTGAGACAGGAGGATTGCTGCAAGTGCCAAGTTAGCTTGAACTGCCTAATGAGACCTTGTCTCAAAAAACCAAATGAATGAATTAATTAAACCTCTCCTCTTTCAGATTGTGATATCAGGTTTCCTGTCTCAGTGACTAACATGCCTAGTGAAGCATGATATGGAAAATTGCAAAAAGAAAAAAAAGAAAAACTCTTGTGGAAGCTATGACCTGAGGAGTGATTTCTGTACAACTTTCAAAATTCTCAAAGTTAAGCCAACGCAACACACAATCCGCAAAATTATGTAAACCTAAAATGAGATTAAAAAAAAGTTTTTGTGGTTTACCTAACATGTACTTTAATTTTACCATAACTTTTTGGCACTAGAGCATTGATTGATTGTAGTGTCTTAAATAAAGATCACACAAACACTGAAACATGTAATGATACACAGATATAAGACTTCAAAACCAAACTTTAATTCCTCCAGTATTCTGTGCATGAAAAATAAGTTTCAGGAAGCTTGTACTCTAAACAATGGAATTCTCTTTTAACACCACCAATTGGCTAATATTCAGAAATGATTAATAATTAATATTGCTTTTCTGAAGACATTCATTCAGGAATGACTTCTATAAATAAGCAAATAAGCTGAACGGAGATTGAAGTATCTGTCAGAATCTAAGAAATTATTAAAGTTAAAAGGAGTCTTTATGTAAAAAGTAGTTCAGTGCTTAATGCCAACCAACAGACTTATAATTTACTACAAAAAAGAAAAAAAGAGGGAAACAGTTATACTGAAACTAAGCCATGTGGAAGCATTTATCCGGACCATCACTGCTAGTCCACTAAATAGAAAAAATAAAATTACAGTGTATTTTACTAGATGCTTCACTGTACAGAGTGTTCCTCTTTGTTCCTGTTTTCATCTTTAGTATTATGCTGAATGATGTTATTAACCAGGAAAAATGAAAAAGTGGTGGTTAAATGCCTGGAAGCAAAAGTAAAATATTAATTTTCCTTCTTTTTAGTTTGTCTTCTATTTGCCTCCTTACTTCTGTAAAAATCGAATTTATATTGAATGAAGCAGTTTCAGTGAGGCACAATGAAATGCATCCACACTGCTTCAACAGGAATGGAGCTCACAGAAAGCTCTAGCAAGCATCTGGCAGTGTGGCCAGCAGCTGCGCATGTGGACATGCCTGCCTGTGTCCCACAGTCTTAGCTGGTTTAAAAGCTGCAGACCAAGTGAATGATCCGGCACAGGGCTCTCTGCGTTGGGCCATTAACGTTTAAGACTCATAAGCAGAATTCCCACTTAGAGATGTATGACACAAGACAAAGAGAAGGAAAAGAATCGTCCAACTACATTCCTCAATGTGTCACAGTGCTCTAGGAGAAAGTCAGAGAAATAATGCACAGGAAGAATAAAAAACCAAACAATACGACAAATGAAATTATTATAATGAAAATCTGAAGATGCCAAAAATTAAACCCAGCTCAATGTTGTTTTGATTTTCTTGTAATTCTGCAGGATTGTTAATAATGTGCAAAAGATAATAATAATGTCCAAGGGGGATAAGGCAGGCACCTCTGCGCACAATCTAGTCACCACCGAGAGTGTTTTCCCCGTTTTACAGCCACCAGCCTTTTCTCTGTGCTCCTGCCCAAGTGGGCCACAGCAGTGCTTGTGTCCATTCACCCAGAAAATCGCCTGAAAACATTACTTGCTCCTCTTCAAAATACTGCCTCCTTTAACAAGATGCCCCAGAGCATGAACACCACTGTGTCTGTCTGAAGGAAATCTAACGTCTTCCAGGAATGGAACATGGAACTTCAACATGAGGGACGCTTTTTTCTGTCATGACATTTTCAATGCATTAACTACGTTTGTTTGGTTGGTGGTGAAATTTTGAATTTGCGGAGAATCTTTTAGGTTGCTTTAGACATTTTAAAGCAAAAAGGGCATGTTTTACCCGACTACATGTGGAGTCAATGTAATTAAGACTTGGCTATGAAACCTAGCAGAGAATAAATACATAATCTAAAAAATCATTACAGGAAAGAGTATCCCAGTCTGGCTTACATCCTGGAAATCCCCGGATTTCCTTGCCAACATGTGACAATTTTTAGATAGCAACAACAGGTGAACACACACATGCACGAAGTATAAAGTGACAGTATCGGGCGGACACTCGGTGGCCAAGTCGCCCTGAGTGTCTTGGAGATTAGCGATCTATTTTGATTGGCTTGTGTGGAAAGGGTGCACGCTGAGTCCCACTGGTGAGTCCCTCAGTGCTTCCTGCAAGGGGCGCAGTGCAGAGGGCAGAGAGAAGCCCACGCCAGACAGCGCGGCCTCGGGCTCAGCCACGGGCGGGCTCTCACTCAGCAGTCTGTGTGTCAGTCAGAGTTGTGCCGCTTCCATCCCTGTTTCTCTTTTACACTGTTGATAACTAATTACAACTGAGAACCCAAACTGCCATACTGTGTAGGAGACTCGGTGACTTTTAAAAGGAGAAGGAATTTCTTAGGAATTCAAATGGTACATGTGTTGTGCACAGCAATCAGTACCGAGAAGTCAGGAGTTTTAAAAAATGTCTCCTCAAGACATTCTTCGATAGGTGTGGAAGGAAACTCAATGTTCTGTCTTTAATCTTTGAATTCATGCAGTCCTAGAACTTATCACTGAGGAGAGATTATTTTTCTATTTCCCTTTTATGTTTAGTCAAATTTAAAGTCATATCCTGTTTTTTCTAGCATGTAGTACTTTTCAAAATATAAAATCAACTTTTAAGTTAAGATTCTCCAACCATACAGACTGCTTACTTTTATTAGCCTATAAGTATATTTTGTTTACATATTCAAAATAAAATTAAATTATAAGTTCATTCTCAAATAGCCCCCAGTGCTAGTTGTGAGGTGCATATAAACATGTAATTCACAAAGAATGAAACTAACCACTGAGTCAACTGTATTCCAGTGTCTGCAAAAGGAATGATGTGAATTTAAATAATGACTCAGAAAATATGTTTTTAAAACACAGATGACATTTATCAAAAACATAAGGGAAAGGAAAACTATTTTCATTTTTAAATCTATTATTTTCATCTTTAAATCTAATTTTGGAACGGTACTTTTTCTCTTGTGACTTCTTTTCTAGTATCATTGTCAACAGAACTAGAGTATCCAAGACCCAGAGTTAGCCAAATGATACCGCTGGAACCCAGGATGACAGTACCTGCTTAGTGGAAAGCTCCATCGCTGAAACAGCCGTTGGTTCCTAAAGAAGAAAACACGCAGAGCGTCATCAGAGAGGAGTCACTACCGGATTAATTAACTAAGGCAAATGCTATTCAGTGTATATATTACAGCAGTGTGATCGGGAACTAAGGCACATGCAGGAAACTGCCCGGGTCGGTGTCCATCATGTGCGAGGGGTAGACACGCAGAGCCCGTGGCCCTTATCCTGTCATCCTCAGGGCCTCGTGGGCAGCTGGCCAGGCAGGGCTCAGTGTGGGACTGCTGGGAGCACCACTGTCCTGGGCTTGTTCCAGGTGACTGGAGAGGGGTCTATGGCAGCAGGGTTTCTCTACCTTGGACCCTGTATGTCTAGAAGCCAGCATCCGCCTGTGAGTAGCGCTCTTCAGGAACCATTTGGACTGTGGGAAGGACAGAGCGGGGTTCACACTGTGCCGGGTCAGGTCAGGCAGGATGGGGGGTACTGGGTCATTTTGTGGTTTGGACGAATGTCCATGTTTGGTCAGCTCCTGGCACCACTACCAATGACATTGGGCCTGACTGCAGCTGTCAAGGATGGCAGGAGCTCACCTGAGCTGACTGGATTGTCATCGCCATGACTGTTCACTGTGTCGGTACCTTAGGTCTTTGCCCAACAATACAATCTCATCAACGCCTGCCAGCAGCTAACACAAGTGATCCCCCAGGAGTAGCCAGCACACGGAGCTCGGCTGGTCAAACCAGAGCACGTCATGAGCGGCTGGAGCCTCCATTAGTAACTCCTCCTCCTCCTAGATTGGTGTAGGCCACCAAAGCTACATAACAGAGCATACTAGCTTACAGCATGATGGAAAAATCTGGTGAATGTTTAAATTTTAAAAAATTAATTACATTGAAAGACACATTGCTGTGACACCTCCTCAAGACCCCCGCCCACCCCCGCTGCAAACACCATCATCCCATTGTTCCTGTCACTGTCTGCAGGGCTGTGGAGGCCTCTTACGTGAGTGTCTTTGTTCACACTGTCACCTGCTTTGATGTCCTGAATCCACTCAAAATATTCCCTTTCAGGGTCATTTTGATTTTGGAGAAGATCCAGAAGTCACATGATGTCAGGTCCAGGGAACAAGGTGGCTGAAGACACACTGGGTATGTCACAAGCTTGCTTCCGCTGGAGGGCACCTGACTGCAGTGCTGCCTGCATTCCTGACTACGTCTGGAGGAGACCCACAGGAGAGGATTCCAGAGCTGACTGCAGTGTCACCTGCATTCCTGATCACATCTGGAGGAGACCCACAGGAGAGGATTCCAGAGCTGACTGCAGTGTCCCCTGCATTCCTGATCACGCCTGGAGGAGACCCACAGGAGAGGATTCCAGAGCTGACTGCAGTGTCGCCTGCATTCCTGACCACGTCTGGAGGAGACCCACAGGAGAGGATTGCAGAGCTTCTTCAGAAAGTGGGGGCGATGGGATCCAGGCAGCGGAGAGTCAGTGAGAGCGCACTGTTTACGGTGGTGACTTAACATCTGCGGTCCAGTTGATCGGCCCGGTGTCGCCCTTCGGGCCCAGCCCCCCAGCGCACCCCTGCCATCCTCTCGCTCAGCTGAGATGATATCCCATGAGAAGGGTGCCTGGATTTCAGGGGACACTGATGAGAAAGAGACTTAGGCGGAAAGGTCACCTGATAGGTGTCTGAAGCTAACAATAAAGGAAGTGTCAAGAGTTGGATGCTGACACCAGTGGACTGAAGCTGTGACTCCTGCCTGATAGAGAGGTGGCACTCGGTTGGGCTCGTAACCCACTGTCACCCAACGTGGAACGTGGAAGTGATGGAGCGTCTCTTCCTGGGTCATGGAGAAGAATAATTAGTCAATACTTGCAAAACACTTCACAAGTGTTGTTGGTGCAGAGCATCTTTCAAATTCCTCTCCCCCTGCACATCGTCTTTTTCTCTTCCTCTCTCCTCTTTCACACATACACACACACACACACACACACACACACCCAAGTTTCTCTCTAGTGCATGTCCCTAATATCTATCTACCTAAACTTTATCTAATGCCCAGTGATTTTCCTTATTTTGCCTCAATGTAGAGTCTGAAATGTGATCAGAGTGGAAAATTGAGGACCGACAGGAAGATGGGAAAATCACTTAGTGTGTTCAGGAAACTGCCACTGAAGACAGTGTGACAGACGATGACCTTCCAAACTGTGCCTAGATGTTTGCATCAGGACAAGTACTGTCATTCTATTGCTCGAGGCCTAAAATCACTCTTGTGCCTTGGGTGTCCAGTCAGAGAGGCCCCGGGCAGAAAGAGAAAGACACCCAGGAAGAGCCAGGGGCAAGGCTGGTAAGACAGGAGGAGGGACGTCTTACGGGGATTGATTAGTTGCCCACCTCAGTTTGAGGCTGGGATTTGGGTTGTTTAGTTCACTGCCATGCCCTTGGCAGAGACCACTATGAAGAATCTTTACAAGTTATCAGTGAATACTTGTTAAGTGAAGGGATGAGTGATTTTATCCCCCATTTTCCCCTCTCCCATTTCAATTTTCTCCACTATCCCCTATTGCTTCTGTTTTATATCTGTGTAAGACAAAGGCAGCAGTCTCCTGCACTGCCTTTCCTTGGTCTTGCACTTAGCAGGCTTCCTGAAGCAGCAGCCTGATCCTGCTGGGGCCACTGCTTGTGCCTCCCTCATCTGGTGTCACCCGAGTGGAGCCCGTCCCGCCGAGCCGAGAGGGTGTCTGCTGTCCTTGGATTGCTGATGAAGCTTGGCCGCTGCGTGAGTGCTTTTCCGGCTGAGCTGTCGGAGCTGTGTTTTAGATGATGCTGTTCAGTACTTTTTGACTGCTCTGCTCTTCCAGCCCTCGAGCCTTTCTTCCGGCTTCAACCCTCGGCCAGGCCTCCTCCTCTGTCTGCCACTGACCGCTCCTCTCCACCCTTTCCTGGGTGCAGCTTTCTCCTCCCCTGGCTCTACCCCTCCCGAGCGGCTCATCCCTGGCCCTCAGGGCCAGAAGCGCAAGTCTGCACCTGAACCCTGAGTGGCAGACCTGAGAGCAAGGTTTCCTTAGCAAACTCAACACAACCTGCCTGTGAAAAAGTGAGACAAATGACGCAGAATGCCTACTAGTTAATGCAACAATATAGAGATTTTCAATAGCTTTCCACTCTTCCAGTTTAAACGAATGATACTAATTACTAAATAAACAACTTTGCATAGGTATTATCCTTGTAAAGGCAACTATAATGAAATTAATGTCACCAAATGTTATCTTTGCTGGGATATGTATGGTCTTTAGCATTTAGTAGCATCAAATCAGAAAAGTAAAGGGGATGATTAATCACAAATACCCAGCTTTGAAAGACAAAGCTGAAAATAAGCTTGTATAATATTGGGGTAAATTCACCAAAGAAAAACTTAGAAGCTTTGGAAAATCTTCCATGGTAATTTCTTCCATTGCAAAAAGGCCACATGAAAAATAGCTATGGGATTACATAAGCAGCTAAGTTCATGCAGATTTTCATGACATTTCAGTCAAGGTGCAAGGAAAACACTTCTTAGAGAAAATTTCATAGCTAGTGTAATTGAAGTGAAAATTAGCTATGTCTAAGTTCTTTTTAGAAATGAAACTGATCAATATTCATTTATTTTATGTTCCTTGCCAACACAAAAATATGGGTAAGGCAAATGCAAATAAAGTACTTCATATACAAATTATAAAACATGAAAAAAAAAAACTCCTAACATGCACCGGGCTCCATGGTATTACATTATGATTTCAACATTCTTAAAGTCCTAGAATCTCTTTCTTTAATACAAATTTATTTATTAATCAGACCATAAAATTAATTCCACTTTGGAAGAGTGAGGCCATATATTGTCTATAGTTGAATTTTAATAGGCAACGTTAAGGTGACATCCTCCTAAATAAGCTAGATTTTTTTTCAGAGAAATTGCTGGTGGTGAATATGACTTCCATTTAAAACAGATGTAGCTTCATAAGCATTTTTCATGAAAATGGTTTCAATTGCAAATTCAATTGGTGTCATGTAAAAGTGAAATTAAAAGCTTAGCATCCTTTCAAGATCTTCAGTGACTCTAATTTAATGTGCTTTACAGGATGTTTTAATCCAGGCCTTATTACACTTTTGCTTTTGCACTTGCAAAGCCGCTAGGCCTGCTGCTCCCAGGGGTGTCTGCGCGGCTGGCTGAATGCGGGGCAGGCGGGTGCTCCCTGAGGGCGCTAGCATGGGCGAGGTTTTGGAAAGCATCACCTCAGCTTCTCATCTGAATGGAAATCAAGCTCTCATTTGTTTGCTCCGCTGCCCATGAGATACTGTATAAATTGGGTTTGAGATGCAGGCGTTACTGATGTGAGTGCGCGGTGGTCCTCTGTCTTCGCAGTCAAAAGCACTGCAAATAAGGGCCTTGGTCCTTGAGGCCATGAGGAGCCGGGTGCCTCAGAACCAGAACCTGCCTGGGCCGGGACAGGAGAGAACGTCCCACAGCGAAGCTAAAAACACTGGATGTCTGCTTCCTGCATCTTCTAAATATTTGAAAAATACTGTCCAGACATGGAGTTTTCAAGCATCGTAAACCAGATTTTTCATGTGAATGACCAGGCAACAATAGGACCACTTACTAGTCAGCCCAGTTCCAAGAGAGGAAGTTTGGAATCACACTCTTCTATCTGAGAGGACACTAAGTTCCGTGGACTTTCACCAGCTTCTTCAACCTCACAGTAAATGGATGGAAGTTCACTTTTATGACTGCGAATCTCATTTAGAATCGGGCAGTGACTTAACCGCTTTAATGGCATTCTGAATATTTCATGGCAAATTAGTCATTTTGTGAGTCCTGTACCACCTCTTATCACCCATGAATAACAACTTTATAATGGGAAATTTTAAATTAATTAACTTTACTGTTATTTTTTAAATATAATGATCACATTCATCATAAGGGAGTTGTACCTATACATGACATATCTTTATTTTCCTTTTTTCCAAGTCCCCCATCTCTCCCTTCAACCCTTATCTTCCCTTCATTTACAAAAGTTTTGTTTCCACTTTTTATTTCTTTTCTTTTCCCTCCCTTCCTTTTCCCTTAATTCCTCCCCTAATTCCCCTAAAACCTCCCTAATTCCCCTTCTTCTTTGGACATTTTATTTGTATTTCACAATAGGTAGAATGCTTAAAGAAACAGATGCAGATAAAAACTTTATGAACAAAACCCTATCACTCAGGAAATATCACAAAGAATCAACAAGTGGGATCTCAACTTACTATAAAGAATTTTTACAGCCAAAGAAATCACCAACAGAGTAAACGGACAGTCCACAGAGTAGGAAAAAATTTGCTAGCTGTTCTTCAGACAAAGGACTAATATTTAGAATACATAAAGAACTAAAAAAGAAATCAGACCCCAAAATTTAAAGATCCAATCTAAAAGTGGGCATCTACAATGAACAGATACTTCCCAGATGAGGAAGTAAAAATCACAAATAAATATATGAAAAAATGTGGCACTGGGTTTGACCCAGGAACTTCTGAGCTGGGCTGTTCAGCCTGGCAGGGATGGAGCTCTTGGAGATGATAATGTGGAAAAGTTTGCTGAATGGCTAGTACGTGTGTGTGTGTGTGTGTGTGTGTGTGTAAACCCAAGACTATCAGGCACAAACACGACCCTGAATCTCTACCTTGTCTATTTACCTTGTGGAACTGTGACAGTGCTCAGGCTGACCTTTCCCTGTATCTTATTTTATTTGACTTTGAATGGAATGGTACTGGCTTCACTGAAACAGACACTGTGACGTTCCTCTGTTCTTCTTGCTATTTCACTGGGTATGGCTATCACTTTAATGTGTTGTGTTTTTTTTTCCTCCACTGCAAAAATTAAACAAAGTTTGACAGTGAAATATTCCAATTGCTAGACCATAATATATGTACGAACTCTGCCTGATAGAAGAGAATGTCAAAAGTAAATATTTCTCTAAACTCTGCCCAAATATGTTTTGTCTATTTGAGTGACAAAGAAATAATAACTACAGTGTGCATAGCAAAGGGCACTGAGCAAGGCGCAGATAGCGTCAGCAGAAGGGGCTGTGCTCCCACTCCCACGAAACTTTGTTTTATAGAGTTGCAGCCCACCAAACAATCATTTGGGTACCAGCACAATGTTGTTCATACATAGTTGTTACAGAATGATAAAGAATTTTTTTGAGGATAACTTCAATGTCGCACAAGCGTCATCTAACAGTCATCACAGCTGTAAGAGGATTGTGTACTTGTAAAAGTACATAGAAGATTAGCAGAGAATAATAAATATTAAATACCTTGCAAAATGATTGGCTCCCAATGTCTCGTGATTTTGTTACAGATCATTTTAACAGTCCAGTTTAAATTAAAATTGTTTTAAATAGAAACTTTTATGAATATCCCGAAGAAAATTAGCAAAAGAAAGGAATTAAAGGATAGAGAAGAACATCTAATTAAAGGTCATGATGTGACTTCAGAAAATTCAAAACAATTAATTGTACGAAAATAGAACAAAGCTCTTGAAACTCAGAGCTACAGCAGACAAAAGCTCACAGCCCACCAGCCCAGGCCCAGGTTACAGAGCTCACCCCTGTGCGACCAAACTCGGAATGGGACCAGGGCTTTGGAGGCAGGGGTGCGTACTTACTTACTGATAAATTAATGAATGAACCCTAGTTTAAGAATGCATGACAGCTGAAGGGAACTATGCAAAAGAACCATAACTAACACAAGGAGAGTCAGGAAATAACACATTCCTAAGACAGCCTATTTTAGTGTCTCCTGTAACTTGTTTGCAACAGTGGAGGAAATATGAATGTCTCTCTCTCTCTCTATTTGGTTAAAATTCCTATTAGGAAATAGGATGGGACCAGTCAACAGATGACTGGCTGCTATATCTACTGCATCTTCCTGTTCCTCCCTGGAAGTAGTGTCTTGGCAAAGAAGGATTTGAAACACTTTCATTTCTCATATTTCATTTTTGGTTTAATATTACTTCACTCATTTACTTAAAGAACATTGACTGAAAATGTATTTTAGGCTTTGAAGATTTGACAAAGAGCGTAAGGTAGCAATTTATAAATCCATCCCTCAATGCCCATAATTTGTTTGCTAATTCTCAGAGAACTCTATAGTACATAACAGTCCATTTGGGTTATTGTATTTTTAAAATTGATAGGCTAAAGTATCGATGCGTTTGTTCATTGAGGTAACTTACGGGTCATAATAAGTGATAAAGACTAACCAACCCTCTACAGCCAGCATTAATAAAAGGCCAAAGCACTTGACTAAAAAATCAGAATTGTGATGCTTTTGTTATTTTGAAAACTGAACCCACAGATTGGTAGAAATGCCTACTGGAAATTTTACTTTAGTTGAATGAAAACAATAAAATAAGTTTAGCAATAACATTTTGATCACAGGGCCTGTCATGGTCATTGGTGGTTTAAGTACAGTGTCTCTCACTCATGGGTCTCCCAGAGACAAAGATGTTATTGTCACTCTTTAATGGTGGGGACACTCGGGGGTTAAGTGTTCCTGACTGAGCTGTCACAGAGATCTCCTGTGGAGCCCAAACTCTCCTGGTAGAGCTTTGTTGGTTTCTTAATGCTAAATATTTGTATCACAACTCAGGGACACATGTTTGAAGCAACCACGGTTTAAGGGAATAAGTGCCTAGGGGGACTTGCCATATTTTTCTTCACTTTTTTCTCCAAAATGTGCTGAGCAGGTGTAGACGTGCCATAGGCTGGCATAGAAACACAGGGCTCGGAGGAGTCCTGGGCGGACTCTGTTCACTGTTAAGCATCAAACCAACCGAACATTTTAATCCAGGCTCTGTATTTTATACATGGACCTTTCAAGCCACAGAGGCTGAATGAGACCATTTGGGGTTGTGAGACCGCAACCAATATTTTCCCAGTTTTCTGTCCACCTGTTTTTTCCATTTCCCAAATGTCTCAAATGTGTTTACACCATTCTTTTATCAAAATATTTAAATAGGCCTTGTATCGGAATCTGCTTCCCAGTCACATCTGATCAATAAATCATGTCAAAGCCTGCTTCAGTTCAAGCTGCTCCCTCAGCGGGCTTCCCACGGGAGCAGGACACATCGCCTGGGGCCACACAGCAGTCAGTCTCCGCTCTCCTTCACCCCACGCCCCGCACTTCACCCCTGTCAGCCACTGACATGGCCCAAACCTCCACTGGCCATCAGTGACCCAGGAGGAGGGGCGTGCGGCTGGCGTTTCCTAAGTCTGCAGACCAGGAATCTGTAACAAAGCTGCTCCTAGAGACGCAAAAGCTCAGCTATTGCTAACAAATGATTTCCTTAGAAAAATGAAATAAAAGTTCATGAATACACTAAAAAGTGTATTCACACTCTGCCACGCTAAGCGTGGGACCCTTCACCGATGGTGGACGCCACACTGGCCCGGCTGCAGAGAGCACAGAGAAGGGACAGTGAGAGGGCGGGGAGGAGCTTGTTCCCTGAGGTGACTTATGTAAATAATATAAAATGTAAATCATACATTTTATCATTGAGAAAACAAAATATGAGCCAGGCATAGGTTTCCTTACCTCTTTAGATTTAACTAGCACTGAAAGTTTCAAGGTTTATTTTGACTAGTGTCTGGCTTTCACACTGACAGGCTAATTAGCAGGCCATGCCAGACTGCGAGTCCCTACCAAGTCAGGCAGCTCCCCGGGACGGCTGTGACCCAACCTGTTGACACTTGAAATGAAGCAGCACTCACCCGAAAAACTGTCATCTCTTCCAGGAGGACCTCTTCTAAGTCATGCCAGGTCTCCTTCGGAATCGAGACAACTTTGAGAACAGTCCCAGCATCTTTGAGAGAAAGAACACGAGGAGACCGTCGTTAAAACAGACCTGAGTGGAGTCCAGAGTGAGTGGAGATGAGGTTTGTTCAGAAAGCACAGTTAGACCTCGAGCTTCCTTCTAATTGTCACTTTTTTGTTTTGTTTTGCTTTTTGCCGAAGTATTAGAAAACAGTACACATTCAAATGCATATCTTGCAACTCAGAAACTAGAGAATGATTCCCTTGGAATACAAAAATGAAAACTTAGAAATAGCTTTGATGAGGGTTTTAACTATAACTCTATAATTTAAGAAATGCAATAACCACTACAGAAATCAGCTAGGTTGGATGATATATGTATCTTTAAAAATCCCACTAACCATCAAGTGTCTCAGGAAAAGAAAAAAAAAAAAACTCAACAACTAGAAATAAAACTAAAGTGCCACAGAGGCTTTTCCGCTGTTGTTGGAATGGGAGCCTCGGCAGGAAATGCAAGGACTGTGGCCGGGCAGAAGGCGAGCAGCCCTGAGCAGAGGTGGTCAGCCCTGAGAGTCCAGCTGCTGCTGGACCCAAGACCCCAGCACAAGAAGCTACAAAGGAAGGACAGTACTGCAGGTCTGCAAAACGAACACCACGGGCCACCTAGTGCAGTAGTTTCTCAATAATGCACACTTCAGTTCATTAATTGTAAAGAAACTTAAACTCAGAAGCGCAAACCCCAAAGGAGGTGAATACATTTTGTTGAGGTTTTGACTTTTCTCCTCATTTTCAGGAGCCTTCAGTTTTCCCAAAGTTGGGTTAGGATGATGTTAATCCGCTAATATTTCAGGCATGGAGAACAGGGTCTGCTCCAGTTCTGACTCAACTCGATCAATTCTTTCCAGCTCCAAGTAACTCATTTTCACCAACTTTAATGGGCTACTCCTGAGGAAAACCTTGCCAGTGAGGAGCAAGTTACCAGAAATGGGCTGCTAGGATGGTAACTATTTCCAAAGGACCCACAGGCTGTGCTGTGCACCCTGGAGAAGGCTGCTAGCTCTTCCCCTGTAAGCTTAGGAAGCAAAGCCCTCTTTTAAGAGGATCCTTCTATGTTTACAGAACCCCAGACTGCTCATAACACTAAGATTAAAGGGAAATCAGGCTAAACTACCCAGGGCCTTTCTTCTGGTCTCCAGCACCCAAATACAGTTTTATCTGTATTCTAGATCAAGTTTTACAGAGTAGTATTTCAAACATTTTCACACAAATTGAATCAGATTACTCAACTAGGATCAATACGTTATGATGGGCAACTTAGTTAAAAGATAAAATTACTGTAATCAATTTACCCTGTTGACAGATGACCCTGGTCTGTACTGACCTAGAGCCAGGGACGTCACCAGACATTCCACATTCTCATGAAACTGGTGCCTTTGAGGACGATTTGTGTCCAAGAGGGATTAAAAGCCCACGATTGGGTTTCTTTGCTCAAATACCTGGAAGCAAGCTTTGCTCTGACAGTGAGTGAGCTACTTCTCAACAGGTCGAAGGCAGAGGTGAACATAAAGGCGACAGTGGCATTACTGAAAAGCTGAGCTCGCCCTACAGAGTCCAACAACCGCCCGACACTGAGGCGTACTGAATGTCTGCCGAGGGAACTCGTACTGCTTTAAGGTTTTTTAAGGATACTTGTAACCTGAAGTCCGTGCTGGCTGTTCATTGACTTCTAGGGGTCCCTGAACTTCCCCGGGAGTCTTTCATTTGATAGAGTAAATTTCTCACCCATAAAAATCGAATGTCAATGTATCTTGCAGACCCCGACACCATCGCACATGAGAGCCAAAGTGTTCCACAGCTTCACTGTAAAACTTAAGCCCTTCTTGCAGACTCCCCACTCGCCGTCCTCCTGTAGTTAATGCAGTTTTTCTGTGCTTCTCACCAAGGGAAAATAAATGTTATTCTACAGGGTTTCAGTGGAGCACTCACTGTGTTTGCCAGTGATTTATGTCAGTTAACAATGTTAATGGAGACTGGGAATTTATTACCTTGGAATCTGACCCTAAGTAGCAAGTTTCAGATTTGTAACAGGTCCTTTCCTCACAAACGCCGTTACCCACTCACACAAGTGGGGGGAAATAAAATAACATGTCATAATAATCACGGTGAGGGAATTAGTTCTGAAAATATACCCTCAAAAATTTGTTCCTAATAACGAAATTAGTAAAAAGATCTTTTGAAATGTCTATGGAAAGGTATCTGATGATTTGTTAAATCAGACTTGTCATTTTTCTGAAGTCTTTTTTCTCAATATATATCAAGAAACGATGAGTGAATTTTGATAGTATCACTTATTTGTCAAAATCTTTTCATCATATTATAAAGTTCAGATAATTTCACATTAATATATTCTGAAAACACTATTGAATGTCCTGTGAATTTCAAACACAGCTTGAGTGATATATCTTTGGTCTAAAAATCCATTGTCCTAAACACGGTTATGATTCAATTATTAGCACTGATTTATTTATATAATTATGAGTCTTACTGGATTATATTTCCTAGATGTGAGCTATGTTTGGAAAGTGACTATAAAACCTGACTCACTCTTAGTATATTGAAGCAATTAAGCAGCGTTCTTAATGAAAATATGCAGCTTAAATTTAAAAACTTGTACCTGTTCCGATAAACATGACGTCGTACTGACCATCTTCTGCGTCCACTCGGTCTACGACGATTTGCGTGAACTGGTAATTTACGTCTGTTTTGATCATTATCGGGCGGTTGTTCACAGGAAACACAGGGTTGTACATGGCAGGATGGCTTCTTGCAAAGGTTATGACGTCATCGGGAAGGTCCTTGGTGGAGTCGAACCCGCCAAACGTTTTACTGGGACACTGTTAGGTTAGGGTAGCGAGGAGGAGAGCACCTTTTCATCAAGGTCTCACAAATAGAATCATAAATTACATAATAATGCGAGGCTCTAAATCTAGACAGCTACGCCTGTCATATGTATGTTTGTTGATTTGTTTATTTCTTGTCTTTTTGAGATAGGATTTCACTCTGCAGTTCAGGTTGGTCTTGAACTCCTCTGTAGCCCAGGCTGGCCTCAAACACACAATGATCCTCCTGTTTCAGCCTCCTAAGTGCTGGGATTAAGGCATGTGCCACCACGCCCAGCTCTGCCATTATATTTAAAGTGACTTTTTAAACTGATAGAGTAAACAAATAATAGTTATTATTAGTGATTCTCTACTTAAATTACTGAGTATATTCAGTAACATGTTCTTCTAGTGCCTTTTTCTCAATGAGATTTCATTATGTTACCATTTCTTATTAAATGCTAGAAATGGCTTTGACATACTTGTGCAGAAGCTTGACACTTTACGGGGCGCACCATGCGACAGAGATCTGACACAGTGAGTGGAACACGCCACCACCTAACTAATCATTAGATTAGGGACAGAAGAATTTTGGTTTCTTTTTTCTTTTTTGGTACTGGGGATCAAACTCATGACCTCACATTTGCCAGGCAGGCGCTTATGCCACTGAGCTAAATCCCCAGCCCCAAGGAACAGAAGAATTTTGAATACATTCATTTTTCTTTATGATAGCTTCATGTTAAAGTATAAATGTCCTTTCCAAGCTAAAAGGCAATCTAAATGATTTTTCCTTGATTATAATATAACCTGAAAAGGAACACCTGTGAGTTTGATAAGCAAAGTAATTCTAGGACTAAGGAGAGGTAAATTCCAAAGGGTCAGCAATCTCTGTGGCACAGAAAATGGCCGGGCAGAATGGATGTCACAACCACCAGCAAGGTAGTGGCCTTCAAAGTCCACGTGGATCACTGGTGTTCCCGGGCCTAATGCCACATCCGAATAAAAGCACTCCCGATAAAGTTAATAAAACAGAAATGAGAAAAATTAAAATATTACTGTCATTTCACTGTCTTTAATTATGTAACAGCATGCATGGAGTACAGTGTCTCCAATCTGGTGCTTCTTGTATTGGATTTTAGTAATTTCTGCTACTTAATAGAAGAGCTTGGGAAATGAAATATAATTAAGTGATGGTTCTGATCTTACAAGAAGCTTAGAATGAGAAATCAGCTGCCTTTGGCAATATCCTGAAAAATCAGTAATAATTGAGAAATGAAATACATTTGCTTTGATATGAGATTACATAAATGTAAAAATATAAACATATGTGCGTAGGCATGCAATAATACATACCATAATAAAGGATCTAAGAACTTCTTGATTTTTAAAATAAAATATATAATTATTCAATTAATGTTATAGAAAGATCAAATTTCTGTATAAAGAGTGAGAAAAAACTATAAAAGCACATCTTCAAAACATTTAAACTGCGCCCTCCTTTGCTAACATGAAAAAATATTAAATGTTTAGGGATGTGTGATTCCAAATTAAGCTAAAGGATTGATTGACTTTAGGTTTTCTTGAAATTTATCTTATTCCTTTGCCTTATGATCTTTTCATTTTGTATCTAATAAAACTTTCAAGCCTTTCCTCAAAAGCTTGTGGCACTGCCAACATGATGCTTGAAGGTCATTTAATGTCATTCCGCATAACACTGATGAAATCATGCTTCCCGGTCAGTACCCTTCGAGTACCCTTACCCTGCAAGCTCATCCAACAGAATGCTATGCAGAGCGAGGACCGCCTCCGGCTCTGAGAGGGGCCATACTGCCCGCTCCTGTCCTTAATGCTGGCAGAATTCAGTATTCTGCCTGATGACCTAATTTCTCATACTGCAACAACCGTCTATGAAGCGGGGGACTGCACTTCGTGGATTGAATACTGGTTTATCACCCCGCTGTCCCAGTCTTTTTTGGTAGTTGGCTACTAAGATCTGTATCTACACTTATTTATGTGTGTATCTATATCTACACGTACACAAATGTTGACTCAGAACAGAACCTGGAATGCAGTATTTTCCATAATTGGCCTAATTGCTGTTATTTATTACAAATACACTGTGCAGATACACAGATTAACAATGAAATTGCTCTTTATGGTTGAAGACAGCACAGCGTGCAGCACCTTGGAGGTGTGTCACCACGTTCGTTGATGCCTACGGGGAACAGAGTTATTTTCGAACACATGTGGGTGAATTAGCCATAGTAAGAGAAAGCTGTCTAGACATAAAGAAAAACCAGTTTATTATGGCTTAACATGGGAGTAAACATCTTGCTTACTTTTATGAAACCCATTTGACTTGTACACAGTATACACTCCTCCCAGACACTCATTATTCTAAGATCCTCCTTAACTTTTGCTACAAGATTCACCACTGAGAAATGATTTTTGTAAAATGCAAAATCCTCAATTTTCTCATAAGCAAATTAAGCAATGCAGGAAAAATAATTACATTAAAAGTGCTCTACATCTCATAAAATAACTCTGAACACAATTTACTTGAATTCATCAAAGTGTAAAAGTAAGAGGGTGAAATAGAGTAACAGCTACGCTTCATGGTCAGTGCCCTCCAACTCCTCTCCTGGAAGTTTCCCTACAGAAAGCACTGCGTGGGATCCCCGATGGCCCCTGACTAGTCTGTGGCTGCTGTGTTAAGTTGATGCCAATTCCCCTAATTTTTTATAACATATGAATGTCTTTTTTTGCTTTTGCCCCTTACGTTAAGGTGGTGTCAGAGCGGATTTGACTCTGAGATTTCTAACTTTGCCCGGATTTGCTGTAGACATATGGGTTGGCCATTAGGCTAGACAGGGTGTGTGAGGGTATCTAGGCCCTGCTGTCTTCTTGTTGTCTTCTTCAGTGACATTCAGGAGTTTACGCTAAGCTCATGGGATGACAGTGTTGGCTTTTTTTTCTCCAACCTAAAGTGCAACATTGAAGCGTCCCTGAATGAGAGACCAAGCCTGGCTGGATCCTGGGTCTCAGGCCCACACCAGACCATTTCCCTGTATTGCACAGGAGGGAAGAGAGACAGGGCTGTCCATTCAGCTACAGATTCTCAAGAGCATGGGTGCTGAATGCTAAACACCTATTTGTAATGTGCAATTCCACGCCTGCACAGCAAATCTTCGTCTCACTTTCATCTGCATTCTCAGAAACTTTGTTTACATGATCTGTACTTAATGCTCATTTGGAGCTACACTCTTTCCTCTTCTTTTTAACCTTCTGCAGAAATACAATCACTCCTGTTGTGAAAACGAAGCACTTACAGTTCCTGGTCGTGGGTAGGGGACCCTGCCCTGGTAGGGCACCCACTGGTAATTGGGACCGTCTCTGTGTGCATAGGGACCCAGGAACACTCTCCTTACGTCGCTCATGCTGTACATGCACACGGCTGACCCCTTGAAGATGTTACTGGAAGCAGAAAGAACAGAAGATGCAGTTATCTTTACGTCACAGCAAGAGAACTGTTGAGAGTGAGCTTTTACATATCAGATATCAAGCCCCAAAACTTGAACACAAGCCTGGGGATTTAGCTCAGTGGCATAAGCGCCTGCCTGGCAAGTGTGAGGTTGTGAGATCCCTGATACCAAAAAAATAAAAGCAGAAACTTGAACAAAGCCTGGGGTGGAGCTCAGCGGTGGAGCTCTGGCCTAACATCCCCAGTTCTGCAAAAACAAGTAAGTAAAATAGTAAAAGGAAACCTGATTGCTAAGGAAATTCTTAGCAATCTCAAGTAATATTTGGGATTATGTCGGTTATGTGTATGTATTTTAACAAGTCACAAGAGAATGAACCATGATTTTGCAACAATGGCAGGTATGGTGAAGCTATCTTTAGTGTTCATTTAATATATATATATTCATACGAAACAAACTATCAAATTTTGATAGAAAAAACATGTAGAAAATCTTTTTTAAATGAGAATTCAATTTTAACACCATGTAGAAATAAAAATATAAACCTTCCCTAAGCCTCAAGCAATGTTTTACCCAAGCAAGCATGTGTAAGAACTCATTTTATACGCTGAGATTTGTTCAGAAAACGAGTTTTCTGTGGCAAACGATGTGCCATGTTGCATTATTTTTATCTCCCAAACCAGTGAAGTATTCCATCAAGTAACAATTCGTGCAGGCTTTTAAAATGATCTCTTTCCAATAAGGCAAATAGTATTCGGTTAACAGCTATTTCATCCCAGCTAAAGTGGAGAACTGTAGCAATTATTCACATTATTTTGATAACAAAAGTCAAGTAATGGAAGTAAACTGGAAGTCTATCACAAAGCTGCGAACATTTTGTATTTCATTTTGCTCTCATGCTTCAGGCTGGGGAACATGTCTGGACAAAGATATTAAAGAATTGTGCTGTTTACAACATGGAACACTTAGAGCTGAGGCCTCATAGAAAATCACATGCAAAGGAGGCTGAAAACCATGCCTGCCTGGAAAGTGGTCCTGACTGGAAACCGATCCCTGCCAACGCTTGGGAGGGACCATGCTGGGTAGACGTAGGCTTCCTGGGGGCGAGGTGCTTCCGCTGAGACCGTTCCCAGCGGCCTGGCTCAGCCTAATAGCAACAAGACCTGCCAGAACTCGGTGCTCATGATGGCATGTGGAGCACCCACACTGCTGGGCAGACCACAGCTGGCAAGGTGAGGCTGATGGCATCCACCCCTGTCCTCTATTCCATATGCTGCTTATTTACTGGTGACATCGGTGAGTACAACCCACAGGACTCAGAACTCACTAGCAAGTGCACCATCTCCCTGAACTAGAAGTCAAATTTTACAGGCTGAGGGGGTGGTGGGCAGTGCGTCCCCAACCCTAATGCTGACCCTGACCCTGACCCTATGACCTCTGCTGGGGACGTGTTAAAAGGTCCTTGTTCCCAGAGATTCATGAACTCCAGGAAAGGTCACAATGACCCCAACTTTTATTATTTTATGTTTCTTACATTTGTTTCTTTAAAAGACAGAGACAGACTTTTAGCATGCTCTCCACATGACCCTGATCCATTCTTAAGTTAAGAACCAGTGAGTGGAGCAATGAAAAAGCAGGAGAAGTGGATTGGTATTTGCTTTATTTGACCCTCCTAAAATCTTTAGTTTAGTTTTTCTGCTTTTTATAGCAAAGGGCAGAAATTATGTAGGCGTAGGAGCTTTCCTACAGGTTTAGTTCTCCAGGTTTCTTCATTTGTGCTAAGTAAATGTATGTGAACGTTTTGTAAGGGCTTTAATATTTATAGCATAAACCAGCATTGGGCACGGCATTGAATCTTTCTCTTTAGGCTGTTACACTCACTTATAGTGCTTTGCCTGAGTTTTGATTTTAAACTGTTTTTCCTCTGGCTATTCTACCTATACTCCAGTGGATATCCCACTTCATAACTGTTAAATATGCAGGGGTTTCTTTCCGCAGCCCCAGGGAACGGGAAGGGGTTAATGGATGGGGGGCTGGGACTTCTTGGCTGCCAGCTGGACAGGAGACCCCAGGGCAAGGGCAGGGGGCACTGCTCGCGGGGCAGCGGGGAGGGGAGCAGCAAGGAGGAAATGGAGTTGAATTGTCTATGACACAGAACGGGGTCGTTGGCCAGGATGAATTCAGTGCTAAGGCTGTGTGTTATTCTTGTTATTTGGCTTTACTGGATTATTTTATATTGCTATTTTCAAAATGTAGATTACAAGGCGGCCATACAGACAGACAGACAGACAGAGACAGAGAGACAGCGACAGAAACAGAGAGACAGATTAGATTTCATAAAGAGCCTGCATTTGCTCATTTCAAAGAGGTTTACGCCCAGATGGCACTGAAGCATCAGAGCCTGCTGTCTGAACGCTTAGTAAAGCACCTAGGAGCAACTCAGCAGCCACCCTGGTGAGCGCTTGTCTCTCCGAATCTGGCCTCTCTGCCCTCGCCCTTGAGGTCTGCTGGACAGCGAGCCAGAAGGGGCTGGATTGAGCAGAGGAGCAGGGCTGGGGGCACGTCTGCCTCCCAGGCTGCGTTTTCTCCTTAGATTCTCAGTCATCCAATGGGTCAGGGAGACGCCTTCCGTCTCAGTGGGGTGGAAGAACATCTGGGCTTTGCTTGCACCTCATTCACTGAGTTATTGATCAGAGGGACTGGAGTGGGGGGTGTTTTAAATTCTAAGTTGCAAGCATACATTTGGAGTTACATACACATGTGTATTCTGAGTGAAGACTCCTCACTTTCCTTTACACCTCTGTAAAGTCTTGCCCGTGCTCCTATTTCATCATCTTTGAGGTGAATATTTAGATCAATGCTCACTCTACACAGGACAGGACGCAGACTTTTCCAACCACTTCACCATTCTGTTTACAGTGCCTGCATCATTTTACTTATGTCCCACCTTACTGCAACCCCATTAAGAAAAAACAAAAGCTCAAAGATAAGACAGCAGTTTGTCTGACAAATGGTGATAGAAGTTATTTACCTGGAGGTGGTAAACACTCCATAGACAACTGGGTTTTTAGGGTCTTTGGGGTTCATCAGGAATACGTCCTCTGTAGAAAAACAAAATGGGAAAGTCGCGTTTTTCAGGATCTTGCCACAGTCTGGACAAACGTCCTTGGTATAAAAGCAGTGGCTGCTTACGCAGTTCGTCAAAGTGCGTGTCGATGCCGTTGGGTCCGGGTACCGAGCAGACAAGCCGGGCCTTGAGGAAGGTGGTCCACTTGTTCACCAGGCTGCGGTGCCCCCCGAAGTCATTCTGAAAGCAGAAGCCAGGTCTGACACAGTGCTTGCAAGCAGTAATCTCAAGTACAACTTTTCTCGTGTCTTGAGACAAATACAGTTTCTCATTTTCCCATTTTTAAAATAAATCTTTATTTGCAAGCATGGGAATCTCCAAATTCTCTACTTTTCAAAATGACTGTGATCATTTAAATAACCAGATACAAGTAACTATCACTGTTTTATCTTGTGGGTCAAGTCATTGACTCAAACTATACTCTAGGAATCATTCATATTAAATGTCTCAACATCAAAAGCCCACTTTATGTCCATCAGTGGATGAATGGAATTTAAGACAGTGGCATGCATTTATAAGGGAAGATTCTTTATTCTGGAAGAGAAAGAATTCCTGTTATTTGTTAAAAAGTTGATAACTTTTGAGGACTTAGCATGAAGTAAAATAAACCAGGCACAGAAAGACAAATGCCACATGAGCTCATTTAAATAAGAATCTAAAAAAGTTGAGCCATAGAATCTGCGTAGAATGCAGCTTCCGGGGCGGGGGAGGGGGAGGTTTCGAATGAAGTTGGTGAGTGGACACAGATGGCCATTAGACAGAGAGATCTAAAGTGCAGCAAGCTGCCCACAGTTAACGAGAATGTATTCCATCCCTCACATCGCAGAGAGGAATTCTGAGCGTCCCCACCACACGGAATGGTGAGGTGTACGTGTTAGGGTGCCCAGCTCACCCACCCTGCACATCCACAGTGAAGCATTATGCTGCACGTGGCGAATAGACACAATTCTTTATTTCCAATTAAAAACATTTTATAAAATTCACGTCACTTTATTCTGTTACCACTCTACAGTGAGCAGTTTCTGCTCTGGAGTTTGGTTGGTTTAATATAATTCTCTCACGCTTACAGTGTATTTTTGAAATCTTCCTCAGTTGTGCATGTAGGTTCCCAGCTGGCTACTGGTGTACAGTAAGGGGGGATCAGCCACTGTTTATCAACCGGATGATGAAATCAGGCCTTACAATACACGCCCACGATTTGTCCTCCCATTAAACACACTAGCATCAAGTACTTTAAAACTTGAAGTACTGAAGCAATTTATACTTTTAAGTAACACTTTGAAAGGATATTTGCACGAACCTTATTAAAGGACGCTCATTCCAGAGAAAATATTTTGAAATTGTCTCCGCATTGCAGATAAAAGTTAATTTTAATCTAAATGTAGCAATGAATTCTACTGAAAGGTATATAATTATTAGCAACTATAATCTTTTAAAATAATATTTATGTGCATATGTTGAAGGAACATGCAGGTTCCTTCAAAACAGAACACTGGTCTGTATTTTGTTCGTATGATTTTCTGTATTATAAAGATGTTTAATCTTTTGTTTGTTTGTTTTTGTACTGGGAATCAAATTCAGGACTTTGTGCTTTCCAGGCAGGCACTGGGCCACTGAGCTATATCCCCAACCCCTAATCCTTTTATGTAATACATTGAAAATAATCTTTTTGTTTTTTTGAGGCAATGGTTTATCTATTCACATTTTATTTCTTTGTTTCCAGGTATTTTAAGTCTCTTAGTTTTCTAACTGTTGAACATGCTTCAGACTGATGATACTAACTAATCAATGAATATTTATTGAAGGTTCTTATTCTGTATAGCTAACACTACAGCGATATTAAAGCCAGCATCATGCCACACAATAAATGAAGCCTCAGAAAGAGCTTCTAACCTACGCATTTCTATACGTGGAAAGCCATAGCCAGCTTTTAAAATGGACTTCAAGGTTCTTTCACTTAAAGTAATACTTTTCTTACAATTCAACAGCAAATATGCCTTCCAAGCTTACCAGATGTAGAAAACTGTTTAACCTAAAAATACCGACAGCAATATCCTTCCAGGTAATGCAGGTGTTTGGTATCTCTAAAGCCAAGAGACATTGTATATCTCAAGACTGTCACACTGAGCCCCCAGTGTGGATGTGGGATATAGCTGCTCGTCAACACAGCTCCCTGGAGGTCTCACCAGGAAGAGTGACCGCAAGGAGACTGCAGTGCTGTCACTTAGTCCTGTGCAAACATCTTCACGTGGTGAAACGCATGTGAGCTCTCTTTTTCACTGTTCTCCCACACAGGTGGAAAATAAAGACATGAAACTAGACATCGGTGTCCTCTTTCTCTGTTCTTTACCTCACCTTGCATATCTGACCTATTCTAGCATGAGTGGCTTTTCCAGAATGTTCTCCATCTATTGCATTTTCACGGAAGAAAAAATATACTTTGTCATCTTCTGGGTTGTCACTCTCTGGGATGAGGTGGGCACTGACAAACCTGGGATCTGAGAGGCAAACAGAGTGCATATATTAATTCACACTTTAATAATACCATCCACCGCAGCCCGTTTCACCTTCTCTTAACCTCCTTTTGATATATTACAAGATGTTCTGATTTCCTTAGTATAATCTTTAAGTACATATGAACTGAACTGTATGCATTTGCATATAAAGGGATATCACAAATCATGTAAGAGCTTTAAAAAAATCAACTCATTTTCTCAGGGAAGGTGCAGCAACCCTTTGGGCGGCCACAGGTAGAAAATACTAAAACATTTCCTAAACTTTAAATGCTATCGAATAGTACTTGTTGCTCTCACCACTGTTAGTTTTCCTTTCAGACATAACATACTTTTGATTAAACTTCCAATCAGCACGTTGGGTGGGAAGGGAAAGGAAGAGCCCTTTCCAGACGCTGCCTTCTTGGTGACAGAATGATACTCCACTGCAGGCTCCGGCCAGGAGCTTCTATTTCCCTCCTACCCCGTATCCTACCAGCACACACCTATTTGCAGTCACCTCGCAAAGCCCTCTCTGGGCCACCATCTGCAGCCCTGACCACTGAAATGAATTACAGTCCAGTGCCTGTCTCCACATGACTGACCTCTGTCTTCATCTCCACCCCATGGCCAGAAGGCAGTTCTGACACATTACTCCTCTCTCCAACCCTGCATTTCCTTCCCGGCTCACTTTCCCTAAAATGTACAATCTTCCCCAGAAAGAAGCAACCAAACACACACCAGCGAGGTTCAGAGCCCCACCTCAAAAATGCTTTTGTAAATAACTGGGCTGATACAGCCAAGGCTCACACGTACTGCATAAAAATATGCGAGGGATTCCAGGCTTTACGCTGCATCTTTACTAAGAAGCTGAGTTTATCTCAATGAAAGCACTTAGTACATTGCAAATATTTAAATTCTTACAGTAACCTATCTACCTTTTCACCCACCGAATTATCTTATCAAAGTACCAATGAAACAGGCACACACACTCTCTCTCTCACACACACTCTTGAATGCACAACCTCACAGGTCAGCAATGTTGTTAGGAGACCAGGAAGGAGATCAGAACACCCATATGAGCTTATCATACACAAAGTTAATTGATTTCTGTCCTGATTGTCACCTCTGTGAACAGTTGTCATCACCATTTGTTCTATACAGTGTGCTCCTTTCCCATTTGCTCTGGAGCCAGGCGCTTAGTACATTTCACAGGCTACATTTCACTCTTTTTCAGGGAAATGACCCGGACTCTGTAAGTCATTACAACATATGAAATATTACCTGTTCATATTTTAAGTTATGAATAATTAGGCTTAATAAGAGAGCAATAATTTTAAAGTAGAAGCCCCTAACACCAATCAGAAGTTTTAAAGACATAGGAAATATGTCTTTAACCCTAGTTAAATCATTGCAAAACTTGCTCTTTTATATAAATTTCTACTTGTTCGTTATGCAGGTGTGTTTAATATACACAGTTGTCTTATGAGGCCTGATCAGCAGAATAATTAACGACGCGTACGGGGTGGGGGGCTCCCTTCATAAACAATACACCAGGACTACACTGATGAGTTGGGCTCACACAGGTGCCTGTGGGTGTGTCTCCGAGTGTGTGTCATGCGTGGAGGTGTAGCACAGCCCGTCTCCGTATATACTCAGTTCAGGCTTGAAAATTGCAAAATCTAAATTTACGATCTTTGGTAAAAGTCTTCTGTTTCAGAACTGAGATACTTAATTTTCAAATTGTTGTTATTCCAGGTTGAGCTATTACAATACAGGTTCTACTCACTTTGTCCACCTATAATTGTTCATACAAGATAAACCGTTCATATATGATATTTCACAGTTAAGGCATATACAACAACTTTGTGAACATGTTAATAAATGCGTTATATAATTACAGTTAAAATGTTCTTGAAAAAAAGTTTGATCCTGTACTAATTTCATTATATTATAACCTACAGAATATGGAAAATGGAAAGATGTCCCCTCCCTGGAGAGGCAGAACCACTTCCAAAATTGATATACAGATTTAATGCAATTCCAGTCAACTTCAATCCAGATTCTTCACAGAAGTGGAGAAGACAACCCTAAAATTCATGCAGAACCAGAAAACACTAACAGTAGCTAAAGTACACCTAGCAAACAAGTAAAGCAGGAGGCATCACAATTCTCAACTGAAAGTTAGATTTCAAAGCTACTGTGGTAAACACAGCATGATACTGACATGAAAAACACAGAGGATCAAATAAAGGATGCAGAAAAATCCCAGGCACGTTCAAATGTTTGATCTTTGACAAAGAAATTAGAAACATGCATTGAAGGGAAAATAGTCCCTTTAATACTAAATGGTGTTAAGAAAACAAGACTGCCACATTGGGAAGGTTCAGTCCAGTCCAGTATCTCTCACCATGTGCTCAACTAAAAGCAAAGGACCAAAGAACTAAATGTCAAAACATAAAGATTTAACTTAATGAAAACTAGAACAAGCAAAAGTTAAAAGCATAAAGTAGGCAAGGGTTTTCTAAACAGAATCCTGTTGCATAGGAAATAGAGCTGAGAATCAACAAATAAAATCATGCCAAATTCAAAAGCTTTTGTGCAGGAAAAGAAAGCATTGATAGAGTGAAGAGACAACCTACAGAGTAGAAAAATAGTTTTGCCAGCTATTACTCAGTGGACTAATATGTAGAATATATAAAAAACTAAAAAAAATATATAGAAGACGGAATAAAAAATATGGACAAGTGAAATTAATCAATAACCTCACAGAAGAAGCACAAATAGTAAAAGTACTTAAAGTTATGCTCAATACCATTGGGCACCAGAGAAATGAAAACTAAAACAATGCTGAGAATCTATTTTACCCCAGAAAGAACGGCTGTCTTGGTTACTTTACTCTCGTTGCTGGGACAACATATCCAGCACCCCAAATGCAGCAAGGAAAGGTTTATTTAGCTCACAGTTTGTGGAGGTTTCAGCCCGTAATTGGCTGACCTCAGGCCTAGTAAGAAATTACAAAATTTCCTTTTAAAACAACTTCCACTCCTACTTTTCTCCTTGTGTCTACTTCCATCCTCAAAGCTTTCATCAATTCTTATTTTGCCTCAAATTTTCTCCATTTCTTCTAGGACTTCTTTGACTTTACATTCATCAAACTTTTTTTCTGTTATTTTTTTCTTTTCTTTTCTTTTTTGCCCACTTTTTGCAGCAAACTCATATTCTTAATATTATAGCACTATTTTTGAGATAGTCTAACTGACCTTTACCTTGTATTACCTATTTGTTCTAAGCTATGCACAAAGTATGTAGAAATAGGTTTCCATGCATTTCTCATATGACCGCGACCAAGCTGTATAAATTAAGTCTTGACAGGCAAAGAGGACAGAAGATAGATGCCGCTTGGAGCCAGGGACAGGCTGAAAGCTCACACTATAGGAGTCCATGAGGGTGCTTGCGCTGGGCCACAATTTTGGCTCCAAATTTTCTGGCACAAGATGAGAAACCTTGTCAGTTGCATGATTCACAATGTTCCAAGTACAAAAAACAAATGAAGGACAACGAACATCGTCCAGAAAATCGCCTGACACACTTTCCGTAGAGCTGGCTGCAGTCCTCTTAGGCCCTCGAGTGACTCTGCTTCCTGCCTGGGGAAGGACCTCCCTGTCCTGGCAGGCCGCTCCATCGCAAGGGAGCGAAGTGGCCTCCACCTCTCTCATCCCGTTTCCTCCTCGCTTACATTATTCTCACTCCCCTGATGTCCTACCACAGGTGCTGGGCCTATGCTTCTCCCTCTGCCCTCAGCTTCTATAAATAGCACTATTTCCCTCAGGTACTCCTGTCTTTTGTGCAGGAGGATGCAAATGTGCACCGTTCTCTCTCCTCTCCCTCTCCCCTCCCCCCCCCCCCCC
>PVLA01010106.1:0-67207 GCA_004027455.1 Hydrochoerus hydrochaeris | reverse complement strand
ATGAAAGGAAAGATCTCTTAAAAATAACAAGGAAACAGGCAGTAACAATACAAAGGCTAGAAGATGACAAGAGAATCTACAATTTAAGAATAAGAAATGTGAATGAAGAAGCAGGAATACATACAGGTGAATTACAAAGGCTATTCATGGAAATAATTAAGGAAAACTTCCCAAGCATGGGAAAAGAAAATGACATTCAGTTGTGTGAGGCATACAGAACTCCAGCCACCTACAACCAAAACAGATCTACACCCAGACATATAATAATCAAGATGTCAGAAATTCAATATAAAAACAGAATTTTTAAAAGCCATCAGAGAAAAGAAACAGATCACCTATAAAGGTAAGCCCTTCAGAATCATGGCTGACTTCTCGACACAGACCATCATCAGATCAAGAGGAGCTTGGAGTGAAGTATTCAAAGCTCTGAAAGAGAATAACCTCCAGCCCAGATTGATGTACACTGCAAAACTGTCACTAGAAGTTGATGGAGAAATAAGATGCTTCTATGACAAAGAGGAACTGGGCGAGTTTGTGACCACCAATCCAACCCTACAGAGAATACTGAAGGACATTCTAGAGAGAGAGAAACAAAATACCAGGATTTTAGGAACAGTGGCAGAAAGGCCTCAATGAATGGGGCAGGCAGTAGAATGAAGGAGAAAAGTAGACAAAGGCAGGAAAATAGCATGGCAGAAATGAGGCAGAGAAGGATAACTAGAAACTAACATAGATGGCCATGATACGCTATATTATTAATAGTGCATCAGGATTTAAAACCCACATTACTCACACTACTCTGCTTAGATGTACTCTGTTCCAGTCATTCTACCTGTACTATATTTGAGGGCATAGACAGTAATCGCGAAAATAACAGGATATAGTATAGTAATCATCCTTAATTTCCTATTAACTTAATCTAAAGCTCTGTAAAACCTACACTGTTTTACCATGATTGATTGTAATCGAATCTGGTTTGTTCGATCGCGGTTTTGTATTGATAGATTTTATTCAAAGCTGTTATGATTGATAGTATCAAGTCTGAGAGTATAGGCAACTGCAATGAAGATGACAAGATCCACTAGAATATCCACTCTGGTTTGATTATTACCTGCCTTTGAAGTTTTATATTGTCTACAATGTTTTATTTTTACTACTATTATTATTTACTGATATACTCAATTATACTGCTATATTCAATTATGCCTGATGATGTAGACATTCTATTGAAAATAATAAGAAACAACACATTAATCATTGTAGTTTGTACTATGGTTTTATACAACTTTTTGGTTTCATGTTTTTATAGGAATTTGTTTTGTTTTGTCTTGCTAAGTTTTGTTCTTCCCTCTAATACAGAAAGTATAGAAATACATGCAGAGATTCATGCATGCATAGCTGTTTACACTCTCACTATTTGACTATCTACTTTGTATGCTTTAATTTTGTAACTTGAGCAACTATTTCTAAGAGGACAATATGTAATTTATCAACTAGTGATTTCTTATTGTTTATCTCTTTTTTTTTGGAATTCTGTATTACCTCTACCCTTTGCATTCTTTTGTTTCTCTTTAAATTAAAAAAAATGAGTCTTTAAATCCTCAGACATGATATTTATTTAGGTATTATTTACTTTATCTCAGTAAGATTTTAAAGCTTTAAGTTTATAGAAATACATGTAGAGATTCATGCATGTGTAGCTGTTTACAGTCTCACTGTTTGAATATCTACTTTGTATGCTTTAATTTTGTAACTTGAACAACTATTTCTAAGACAATATGTAATTTATCAACTAGTGATTTCTTACTGTTTATCTTTTTTTAAAATTCTGTATTATCTCTACCCTTTACATGTTCTTTTTCTCTTTAAATAAAAAAAATTATACCTTGTAAAGAAAATCATGAAACACTTTGGAACTGCTTCAGAAAGTGGCGAGAATGATGTTCAAAGTGAGGGAGTTACTTCGAGTGGAATGAATGATAGACAACATGTCTGTTACAGTAATAAATTTTAATTTAGACATTTACTGTATATTTTTGATCACATTTTGTCAGACAATAATGGGATGACAGGGAAGAAAAAACAATTGGTTAATATATACAAATGTATTCATAACAAAATTAGGAAGAAATATAACTAGTAGAGTATTTTTGCAATTAGTCACGTAGTTATCACTGGTCTCCTGCTAACCATTCTAGGTTCCCTTTTCCCTTGGCAAGGACCTCATTGGGGAGGGTCTAATGCTAGATGGGATTACCCATACCTGTATTCCTGACCAGTCTGGGCCACTAGCCATCCTGAGCTGCGCTCCCTTGATTCTTTGTTGTCTTTAATCACAGAATTCATGGGTACTAAAAGATGCCCTAAGGTTTCCTGTACTGAGGGCATACTCTTCCTCACCGCTGAGGGCATACTCTTCCTCACCGCTGAGGGCATACTCTTCCTCACCGCTGAGGGCATACTCTTCCTCACCTCTGAGGGCATACTCTTCCTCACCGCTGAGGGCATACTCTTCCTCTCCTCTGAGGGCATACTCTTCCTCACCTCTGAGGGCATACTCTTCCTCACCTCTGAGGACATACTCTTCCTCACCTCTGAGGGCATACTCTTCCTCACCTCTGAGGGCATACTCTTCCTCACCTCTGAGGACATACTCTTCCTCATCTCTGTTGTGGAGAAACAGCCTAGTGCTTCCCTGGTCATCAGGACCAGTCACTGCAGTGAGTACAGTAAAGCGTTAGATGCCAAAAGGCCTGGATGACAATCTCAACTTCCAAGTAAGAGAAAGAACTGTTGGTGCCCTGGCAAGCATGAGATCCTAAGTTTGATTCCCTGTACAAAAAAACAAAAACAAAAACTCCAAACCTTTGGTGCATCTTCTGGTGGAGCATTCCTTCCTCTGGAAGTAAAAAGCTTCTAGAAAACCAGGCTCTGAGCACAGGAAACAGAACTTTTCCTAGTGCATCACTAAGAGTGATAATGAATGCAGTCAATTCTATTTCCACCCCTGAACCCTGGGCCCACACAGCTGAAACAGCACCACATACTGCACTGAGCATGGCATAGATAAGCCTTTCATGAATATTCATAAGGACAAATATTTTGAAATTCTTTGCACATTAGACAGATCTATTCACATACCACCCTCCCATACTGAGCTTGAGCCCAGGAGTTCATGGTCAGCCTGGACAACATAGGGAGACCCTATCTCAAAAAACAAAAGTAATGTAGCAAGAGTGAAGACCACAGGCCTTTGGAACACTTCCTATTGAGCTGAGCTTTTTGGGGCTTGCTTAAGCCCAATCTCCGGCACATACCATCTCCAGCTGATGCTAGAGCACTGCTATGCATGCCCAACTTTGAGACCAGGAGGGTCAGACAACAACCAGTTTACTATGGGTACCACAGGTTGCATGATGGTAACTTGGTGGCCCATGGCTAAGCATTAAATCTTTACTAAAACCCACAAGTAGGCCAAAACTATTTCTCACAGGAGAGTAGTTATCTACAAAGGACAGCAGGGGTTTGCTCCAAATCCCAACAGTGTGCTCTGCCAAATGCTCCAGCAGCTCCCATGCTTCCCACAACACTGAAAACACTACTGAATCGGTTCGATCTGGCCCAAATGGTGCCATAGCCTGGGCCTGCTGTAGACCTTTCTCCTGTGTCAGGTCCAACTTAAAATAAGCACTTTTTTTTTTTTTTTGGTCTTTTTGAGACAAGATTTTAGGTTGGCCTTGAACTCACTTTGTAGCCCAGGCTGGCCTCAAACTCACAGTGACCCTCCTCTCTCAGCCTCCCAAATGCTGGGATTACAGGCATGAGCCACTATGCCCAGTTTATAATTAGCACTTTTTGAGTTACACAGTAAATGGGGTGGTATGAAACACACAAATAAGGGATACATTGTCTCAAAAATGGAATGATGCCCATCAGATATTGTGCCTCCTCTCTGATAGTGAAGAGGGGTCAGATCCTTGACATCTTAACCTGCCTCACAGCTACTGGAGGCACTGACGGAAAAGTGTCCACTCACTGATGGAAAAGGCCCATGGATTTTAGTGGGATTTATTCCCATACTTCAATCAGCAAAATCCCTTACCAACATGTCTAGAGCAATTGCTACCTTCTGCTCACCAGGTCCAACCATGTCTGCAACATTCCCCAGATAACCATGCTGCTGATTTCTTTTAGAAGCAATCTCCTTTTGGATGTCTCCCTTTGGTGTTCTTTCAAACTCTGTTAATTTCAATGTTTTTGTTTCTTTACAATGTTACCTGCCTTACACTGAGAACTGAATGGAACTGATAAACAGAAATGAACCCGGAAGAACATAATGCTTCTGAGGACTGTTGAGTAGAGGACATTTAACAACTGTAGTAATTATCACCTGCTTAGCTATAAATTAACTAAGCATTTAGAAGGCTGGAAATCATAGGGAAAATTGTAGACATTAGTGATAATACAGAGACTTGATAAAGGTTAATTAAATAATTAGCTATAGATTTCTGAATGATTTGAATGACTAATAATTATTTTGAAACACAGAGATAGGTACAAACTTAGAGTGGGTTTAGGGTCAACTTCTCAAACCATGTCAGAGTGGGCAACAATTCTTAGGGAAACAGGGCAGAAGTCATTAACTGTACTATGTAAACATCAGCTCTCACGAAATTTAGCAGGAATTCTAGACGGTGCCAGCGGGAAATGAACAGGGGTCAGTGTGACACACACGATCCTCTGACTCAGGAGGCATAGAGCCTGTCTGCTTATGAAGAGACGGCACCCACAAAGTATGGACCCCAGGGGCCCGGAATGAAACTGCAGTGTTCAGATGGTCCAGAAAGGGCACAAAAGTCACCCTTAGGGGTAGCACTTCTGAGAATGGAGTTGGGTAGGGGAGAACAACACAAAATCTGTTTTAAAGCATTTCACATGAAATTCTGTATGAAACTCTCTGTACTCCATGCCGAGACTGGCAGTCCTGGAAGGCTATTCTTCCCCAAACCCCTCCCTGCTCTCTTACATGGAGAGTTTCCTTCTTTGGCCCCTTGGAAAGCATTAACTGCCGATGAAGCCCTGCTTGAGTATCCCCAACCCCCTGCCACATACTCTTTCCCAGACTCAATCTGGAAAAAAAATAACTTAGGCCAGTAACAAATTCATCTGGAAGGGTCCTATTCTGGGGAGATCAGAAACAGAAAAGACACAAACTCCACTGTTCTGCACAATGTTGCAATTACTTTGAGGGTCAATGATTTGAATTTCTACCCATTTCTTGGGGTGTTGTCTATTTGGCTAGCAACCACTGGTTTACGTGAAGACATAAAGAGGAAAAAGTCTCAAACTGTCCACTGTCCTTTTGTGGTTAGGAATTGTTTCTGTGGCATCGTGTGTGGTGACAGGTGTCTTTGAAATGCTTACTTTGTACACATCTTTTGTCTGTCCAAAGCCCTCGAGGCGGGTCACACACAGCTCCATACTGACATCCAGAAGCCTTACAAAGTTCTCTTGTGGACTGCACATTGTATGGTGCAAGTTTTAACTGCTTAAATGCAGCCCCTGTGGGTATATCTGGCTGGGTCTTCTGGGGTTGGTTTTGTAGATTCTCTTTCTTTGGTTTTAGCATTACTGGGTCCACAAACAGTGGCTAGAACTAGGGTGTTTCTGTTTATCATTTCTTTTTTTTTTTTCCTTTTCTTTTTGAGACAGGGTCTCACTATGTACTTCAGGCTGGTCCTGCACTCATTGCCCAGACTGGCCTTGAACTGGCAGCAGTCCTCCTGCCTCAGCTTCCTGAGTGCAGGGATTATAGATGTGCCCCACCACACCCGACTCATTAATTGATTCTTAAGAAAGAGAAATCCTTATTACTTCAAGAAGTCATGAGATGGGGAAACATGACTTGGAGTCTTAGAGACCTGGGCAAGCTACTTCTTTAGCTTCTCAGGACCACAGTTTCCACATCTGAAAAATGAGGTGACTGAATCACCATATACTATGTTAGGCACTTCCCACATCTAAATGCTAGGAACTGTTTCATATATATTTTTCCCCATTGTCTCCAGATCATGCTGGCTTTGTAGCCACTGCTTACTTAGCAAAATAAACAGCCTATGGCACTTGGGAGAAGCAATAGTATAGTCTTCGAATTGTTCAGTGTCACCTCTTTGTGTCAGGATCCAGAAGAAGAATGTTATAGTCCTAGAAGATGAATTCTAATTCTCTCAGTCCACTGCACCCTGACCTGATGAGGTTTTCTAAGAAGAATAACTAACGTGTGGCACCCAAATCTGGGTAAAATATAATATGGCTCTGCTTTAGACACACTTCGAAGAGCGGGGAGTGAATTAACCACTCAGGCCTCGTCTTAGCCTCTGAGGTGGTACTCTCAGGGGGTGAAGTGTGAAGGGCCCCAGACCGACTCAGGCTAATGGGTCAGTGACTCATAGGCAGGTTTACGCCCTGGCCAGTTCTGCCCCACTCTATCCAAACCGTGTGAACTCTGCATTTGCCTGTCTGCTCCCCCACCCGGCTGCTGTGTGTGTTGCTGGAGACTGAACCCAGGGCCTCAAGCATGCTAGGTCAGTGCTCTGCCACTAAGGCACAACTCCAGCTCCTTGGTTTTATTTTGACACCCAGTCTCACTAAGTTGCCTGGCCTCACCTTGAACTCCTGATCCTCCTGCCTTAGCCTCCCAAGTGACTGAGATCTAACAGGTATGTGCCACCCCTCCTTGTCGTACTGGTGTTTTATGAAAAATAACTGGAGCCTCATTAGGTGAAAAAAGACCTAGAAGCAGCTGGTGCAGGTTCTCCTTATCTGAGGCTCCAAAGAGGATGTGGGAGTGTTGATAACTGTAATAGTGGTGTGGGTGTGTGTCAGGGTGAACTGAGAAATGGTGCAGGTCTTCCCTTGAGAGTACGTGAAACTCAGTACGCTGTGGTTTTTTTGGACTAAGGGGAGTACTAAGACCTGTGTTCTTCAAACGGAAGAATTAGGGTGAATAGTATCTCATGATGCTTTTGTTTCTAGTTTACATGTGTGTGGATATATGCATGCACAACTTTATACAAATTTATGTTATGATAGAAAATGTGTTTCTTGCTTAAAATCAAGTCCAGGTGTATTGGAGAAACACAGGTAAAAAAAAATTACCACACTTACTACTGAACAAGGCATTTAGATGTGAGAGTCAACAACTATTTACCGCAGAAGCCAACATAGTCTCTTCGGTTAAGTAAGGCTGAGAAAGCACTGCGTGCAAAAAGAAGCTGAGAGCTGCCCCAGTGATTACACTCTCGGACTGCCAAAGCTAGAGCTGAGGTTCCTACCGCTGAAACCTCTACTTTGGTTTGATCATTTTGTTTTTAAATAAAAAAAACTCTATTGGAGCTGGAAAAAAAAATATTTCAATTTTAAATTTAAAAAGAAAGCTTTATGAAACTTAAGCTATAGTGGCGCTGACTTTTGTCCTGAGCATAACTTAAAAACCCAGTTGGAGGCATAATTTTAAGAAAGTCTTTACGTTTTACTTTTTCCCTTTTTAAAATTAATTATATTAATACACTTTTGGCATACGTAATGATTACATTCATCATAGAGTGTTTGTACCTGTACATAGTATATCTTAATTCTTTTTTTTTCACCCATTACCCTCCCCTCTCTTCTTGTATATGGATTACTGTCAATATAAAATTCCAGTTTGGGTTAAAGAAGATCAAATCTGCATACTGATGAGATTCATTTCTGATAGATCACATCACGTGATCTGTTGTTGCTTTTCTTTCACAGCACTAAAGATCATATCCAGGGTCTTTGTACATGTGGGCAAATGCTCTACCACTAAGCTGACCTCCTCATCCTAGTTGAGCTGGGAGTCACAACTTGATCTCCATGTCTAACAAGAGAAGCAAACCCTTCCCCTCAGTGTTAGATGCCAAATGAGGGAAGAGTCGAGGACTAACCTCTGAATATCACACTCAGCCACTTAGCCAGGCAGGGGCTCAGATGAGAAGACTGACTGTTGAAGGACACTATTTCTTTCTGTAGCTTTTCAGGTGTTCTTTCCTAGGTCAATATCTGAAGAATTAGGTGAAAGTAGGAGGAGACTATTCTAGAACTGTTAATGGAAGTAATGTGTTATGCTCATTCATGTACCAGATGGGATCCCTCAGAACTTGTCACCAACCCCAGAATCTGCATAGGATAAAGACATGGAAGAGTTCAAGGAATCTTTACACATCAACTAATAAATTTCCAATGGTTCCTGGGATAGTTAAACATATTTCAAAATACATTTGTAATTAAATGAAGATGGTCACAGGGAGAATAGGTGCTATTTTCTCCACAAATAGTAATACTAGTAAGCTCTGATTCTTTGGCAATGTGCCAGGCTTAGTTTTGCATGTAATGACTCACAATCTCCTTGTGTTGTATTAATTTTTACATTTTATAGATGAGGGAAAGGGAAGCTCAAAGAGGTGAACTGATTTGCCCAGTGTCACACAGTTATTAATTGGCAATGCGGAGACTCAAGTGACATCTACCTAATTCAAATACTGTGCTCTTAACCATTTTGCAATGTTCCAAAAATGTATCTCAGAGTTGCTACCAGGTTGAGCACCTGCCCAACCAAGGGAAATGAGCTCTGGAGTCAGACACTGTATTCGAGTCTTAATTCTCTTTCTAGCTGTAATTCTTACCATAACCTCTTAAGCTTCTGTTTTCTTGTCTATAAATAAGAATAATGATTATACAGAATCTATTGACTTGTAAGGTACTTTTTGTAAAGACCAACATATTGTAAGTACTCAAAATCCATGAGCCATTATAGTACTAGCTAGTCTTAAAATGTTCATTGACAGGGTAGCACCCCTCCAATCTCAGCATGGTGGGAGGCTGAGGTAGGAGAGTCACAAATTTGAGCTCAGCCTGGGCAATTTAGCCATTTAGCGAGGCCACATCATGAAATAAAGAATTAAAAAAGGGCTGCGAATGTTGCTTAGGCAAAGGCCCTGGGTTCAACCCTCAGTACCCATAAAATATACTCACTCAATTAATGAATGGCTGTGTCCTGTTCTTTACATGGCTTTTCTTAGTTATTATGGGGAAAAAAAGGAAGAGGAGAGAAAGGAGAAGATTATGATCTACAGAAGCAAATAAAGAAAGGAATAAACCAAAAGGAAGAAATGATAGAGGAAAAAATATTAAAAAGCATATAATAGAGGAAAGTTAAAGAGTCACAGATATTTTTCAGAGCAACACAGATTTAGTCAGAAGACATAAATACAAGATTTGTTTAAATCTGGTTTTACCCCAATTCTAAAACATATTAAATCTCACTGGCATGTGGTAGTATTCTGGATGGAGAGAAAATAATGTCAGCATTCCTTGCAGTTATCTACAATTCTAGACAAATATAGAATAAGTAATGTTTGTAATATATCGGATACACAAATAATACAGACACACATACAATGTAAAATAAGAGTTCAAAGAACCATAATATAGGCCATTCTCTCTTTTTCTAGGAGAGCAATTTCCTAATAGCGTCTAATAGTGCCAACCTATTTCCTAATAGTGCTCGTTATTCCAGGACTCTGGAATATAGAGCAAACAGACATGTTCAGAGATATAGCCTCTTCCCTCCAAAATGATCCAGGAAGACTCGAGATGGGAGCAGTAGAGACCTCTGAAAGGTAACTGCCAAGGTAGGTTTCTGGTATTCTCATAAAATTCAGTGTCTCTAACTAATGCATAGAATCTCAATTGTATTTTAATTTTTGAAAATTTATGCTGAGGCATAACTCAGTGGTAGAGTACATGCCTGGAGCATGCAAGGCCCTAGGTATGATCCTCAGCGAAAGAAAGAAGGAAGGAAGGAAAGAAAGAAGGAAGGAAGGAAGGAAAGAAAGAGAAGGAGAGAAAACAAAGAAAGAAGTGAAAATGGCAAAGAAGATAGATCTGTGCTTGTACTAACTATTGAAGCAGACTATAAACTCCAAGATAGGAGAATTTGTGTCCTTTGCTTCCCTGTACTCTTCCTGTGACTTACCCAACTGCGGCAGGAGCATAGTAGCTACTTAATAAATAAAAACACACAGTATTTCCTGCTGAACTACAGTTGCAGCTCACTGAAAATGAGCAGACTAATCACAAACAGTCTAACATGGAGTCTTCCGAGTGTAAGCAACCTCAGGTTGTATTGCCCAAATGCACCTTTTTTTTTCCTAGTACGGTGTTAGCTCTGACTCAGGACAAGAGTTATTTTGAAAATATTTTCTAATAACTTGAATAAAGAAAGCTCTCAGAACAAATTGCACTAGGCTGTCCTCCATAGGCTCCCAACTCTTCTGTGGGAAACAAATGGCTGCTCCTGTTTGTCTGCAAAAAGAGCCTGTAATGAGCTGATAAGCTGAGAATTCTCTGCTGGGATCCCACAGCCTGCCAACGGAAAGACTAATTCTCCATTCTGGCATGGGTGTGATGTTTTACGCACCTCTTTGGGTGCAGCACACAAAACCCACAGCCTCACACAGTCCTCCCTTCCACACGGCTTCCCTTGATGAAACACTGCAGAGTTCTCTGGGCAGCGTCCTATGCAAAACCTCCCCAGTCCTGCAGAGACAGGAAAGGAGAAATTCCTCACACTATTTGGAAAGATCTACAAATTCCTGAGGTACTTTCTGCAGCCACTGAGCAACTGCTGACATCACACAGCTGGATGTTAGCAAGTACACTATCAGCTACTCAGAGCACAGGAAGTAAAGGCGGGATAAAAAAAGCCATCAGGAGAGTTCTGCTTCGTCACAGTAGGGCTGAGCTAATGAGAGACAGAGCTCCAGAAGACACTGTTTACTCCTGGGCCCCAACTCTTAGCTTTTACCAGGCAGAAAGATAGGACCCTGGGCAAGAGAGTGTGAGGCCTTGCATCTTCCACACCTCCACGGCGCATGACAGTCACAGAGCCGGAAGCTTAGATTAAAGCAACTCCTCATCCTTGTGACACTGCAACCCTTTCTCACACCCAGCAAGACTTATTAAAATGCAGGTATGGGTTTGGGGATTTAGCTCAGTGGCATAAGTATCTGCCTGCCAAGTGCAAGGTTGTGAGTTCAATCCCCGGTATCAAAATAAATAAAATAAAATAAAATGCAGGTATGTGAGAATGAATTCCAGAAGGCCCACTATGAATGCACTCTGACTTTTTTTTTAGCACTTAGGTAAAACATATGCCATGCCATGGTAGGAAACCTTACAGAGAGAGGTAAGAACCTGGAAGCCATACTCTGAGTCACTGATGTTGACAATGGTAGCCTATTTTCATTTCCCATTTTCTTAGGGCACATACAGCTCCTTTCCCTCCCATTCTACACTTACTTTCTGGACCAAATGAAGCCTAAAGTTTCGCAGGCCAACATCCAAGATTCTTTCGTCTGATCATCTACTCCAGCCTAGGACTCTGCGGCACAGGAATGGAGCCCCACTTGAAGAGCTCAGAAACTTATCTGTACGTTATGGTGAGACTTTTACAGCAGGAGCAGGGTTAGGTACAGGTACTGTTGGGCTGACTTTTGACAGGGTTCCAATTCCAGTAAGGAGAAATCAGGATTCTGCCCCTGACAGTTGCTCTGTCAGATGCTATAGAAACAGCATAACTGCTCCCATGTCTCGGTGTGGGCTTGCCTTCCTCATCCTGGAAGGATGGGCGTGTCAACAGCCCTCACAGGCATCTTCCAGACAAGGCCCCCAGGAGACGGTGTGTAGCCCTTCATTAAAAGACACAATGAAAAAGAAAAAAAGGATGAGAGGAAAGCATTCAGATATTTTCACTGGGTCCAACATTTTTCATTTACAGAAGATAGAAATAAGACATCTAAAAGTTTCACTTCTCCTATTTGGGCCAGAACAAAGATCTGCTGAAATTGCATTGCAGAGCATGGATCTGGCTGCGTGCTCAGGCCAGCAGGCTGGAACTGGCAGCCACCACCTCATGAAGCCTGAGGGCAGTGCCCCCTCTTCTCCATCAGCATCCACTAGGGCTAATGTCAGGGCTAATTGCCTGAATGCTCTGCTTTCAGGCAAAACAGACATATCAGAGCTACATTTTGCTTGAATATCACTTAAGAGAGGAAAAAACCCACACAGATATAGAAAAGGAAAATAATCATCTGTCTACATACCAGTGACCTTAAGTGTAAATTATTTGCTACAAAACACTTAAGTTTGTTTTTTTATTTCACTTCTCTGAGGACAGCAGAGACTCCTTGCTTGCAAGACCCCAGAAGTCCTGAGGTACCGTTAGGTATTCTGTCCTCCTGCATCAGACCTCAGGAAGCTCCCTGTCCAGCCAAACCTCCTGCATCAGACCTCAGGAAGCTCCCTGTCCAGCCAAACCTATGACTCCTCTTGTGCAGCCAGAGTTACAACAGGACTTGATTTGCTGCAGTGGGACATGCAGCACAACACTCAGCAGAAACAGCTCAGCTCTAGTATTTCTGGAAGATTAATTAAAGTCAGTGCAGAAAATAGAAAATTACCATGTTAAATTAAAGAGATGTTCAAAATACAAGTGAAAGGACCAAAACCTTCAGTTCAGAAAACAGGAAGGAAAGGCTTATGCTTTCATTTGTTTGGGTTGTTGTTTTGGTCTATCTTTCTTTATTTGGCACATAATGAAATTTAGTATGGGTATCAGACTAAGAGATTTTTCAAGGGCTCTCAGATTATTTTACCTAGACATTATAAAGAAATAATGAAATTTGGTTTGCCACAACCAAAAACCAATGGTAACTTGTAGAGTCTTTTTAATTTAAATTCATACTTTTATTCATTCAATAATTCTTTACTGGCCATCCATTAGGAAAAAGAATATAAAAATTACTACAATACCCTTAATAATATAAGATAGGAAGTGGTATGTCCCATGAGAAGGGAGCAGTTATTTCAGGGAAGGGATTATCATTTCTAGAGGAAGAAGGCTTTCTAGTAGAAGGGAAAATAAAGTAGCCTTGCAGAATGAATAAAACAAACCATGTGAGAAATCATGGAAGGGTCTTTCTGAGAAATCAGTACAAAGAAATGAAGATGAGGGCATCAGAGAACAGTGAAAAATTAAGATTGCTGGAATCAAAGGGAATTTAGGAGGGGTGGTCCTGAAATAGATTGGAATAGCATCTCAGGAGCAGATTTGTGGAAGGCTGTTAACCCAGATTAAGCACAGGGATGTGTGGGAAGTGTGTTCATCCTTTATTATCTGTGAGCAGCTAAGGAGCCAGATGGAGGAGCCATAAGGCTGGGGCAGATGTTGGAGGTCCACTTCTGGGTCATTAACTCATTAGTTGATGGGCTGTAGGGCAGTGAAGGTGTCCCAGGAAAGTAAAGAAAAGCTAGTGTGTGCAGAAGAGAGGTGCTTAGAGAAAAGCAATTGTTTACCAATGAGCACAGAGCATTTCAGAATTTTGCCAACCAATACAGTCATCCATGTAACAAGCTGAATTTTAGCACTAAAGTTTGAAAAATGGGGCTGTACAAGCTTTTGCTTTTCAGATCTGTCATCTGGACTTCTACTTGGACAGACACCTCTCTCTCCCTTAATATGTCTAAAACTAAACCTATCATAGTCTTTCCTCAACATGTAACAGCTGATGACTTCTTCAGGAAATGGCAGCATAAATCACTCAGGTACTCATGTCAGAAACCTGAGAATCATTACCAGGTCTATAATATCACTTCCAGCATATGAATCCACTTCCCATTTTGGGGGAACCACCACTGTGGGAAGCCCTCTCCCTCTTTTACACTCCATGCTTCCATGCTGGACTTACAACAACATTTGTTTTTCTTATTTTTTAATCACTATTACCCATATTTTGTCTTTTTTTACTTTCTGGGAAATTTCTGCAACTTCATCTCCCAACCCCAATCTTGAATTATCTGTTTCATAAATGACTAATTTCCAAGCAACATCATCTCTCTCTTCATTCATGTATGTGATATATTTCCCTTATCTCTCGGGGTTTAATGACATTTTCTTTGAAGTTTCCTTCTACTCCTTGCATATCTATTCCCCTTCCTGTTTCTTCACTCTGGTTCCTGCCTTTCATGCTATGTGCTTTCATCAGAAGCCTAGCGATCCTTGCTTATCCATTCATATTTAATAATGAGGCACAAAAACTTGAAGCTGGCACATGGTATGAACGGGTAGGTTTTATTACAGTGTGTGTGGGCAAAAAGCCAAGAGATGTTTCTTTCATTTAAAAAAAAAATATAGCACACTGGTTAGTTTACAGGAAAAGTTGTTACAACAAAGAGGCCCTCAAAGAGTGGCTCAGACAAGTTGGCAATCCAAGTGAATGTTCTGTGAGCTGAGGAGCAGGACCAGCAGTCAGTGCTCTTCTCATTCTTTCTATTTGGTTTCTTCAGTCTCCTGGGGCAGTGTAGTGACAAACTATGGCACACACACCACAGCAGGCTATGTTATCACTGACAGCACTACAAGGTTCACCATCACTGCCTCAGGGTGTAGTCCTTGCTGGCCTGGTGATGCTGTCTCATCACACCACATCCCCATCTGACCCATGATGGGAACAAGGACAAGCACGCTTCTTCTACGAGGAAAGCAGGTGGGTGTGGTGGCAACATTCCAGTAATCCCAGCACTCTGGGAGGCTGTGGCAGGAGGACTCAAGAAAATTGGCTTCTGCCTGGGCAACTCAGTGCCTTAGCAAGACCTTGTCTCAGAATAAAATAAGGACTGGAGATGTAGCTCAGTGCAAAGGCCCTGAGTGGTTCCATCCCCAGTGAGGGAGCTGGGTACAAACTGGCACACCCCTGGAAAGAATGTGATTCTGCTCTTAGCTCACTGCAGGAGCTTGGGAAAGGGAGTCCCTACTCAGGCAGTGCTGTTCTTTACCAAAACTCGAGGGTGTTCTTTTAGTAAAACATATAGAGGGAGACTAGAAAGTGGGATATTGTGGCCTTCTCCAAATCTGGGACTCACAAATGTTAGTATCTAGCCCACAGTCTTCTCTGGAGTGGTTCGGGGTCTGTAGCAATGAGTTGGTTCCCCAACCTCTGGGGTGCTTGACTGTTAGTATTCACCAAGGCCTGTACAAACTTTCACTTACTCCATCCTTGCCCCTGGGATTCCTCCTTCCTACTCCCCCAGTGCCTAGAATCTCAGAGGCTGGTGGCCTCTGGTTTTGTTTCTTCAGAAAATAAACTTCAAATTTGACACAGAACTAAGGCCTGGCTACCTGTGTAGGGGGGTGGGGGAGGGGAACTGGGTCCAACTGCTCCAAAGTCCCTGTCCTGGGCCTCTTACCCAGCCTGGCCTCCTATCATCCTCACATTTTTATTTCTGACCTTTTGGTGGTTCTTTGGGTACTCATCCTTGTAGGAAGTTAGGGATCCCTGTCCTCACACACCATTCTGCCACCACTTTTCAGTCTTCAGAGACTCCATTCCTGGGTTACACACATCTCCTAGGGTTGTGAAGAATGAAGCTTGCATTTCTGCTTTTCCTCTTTATCCTTTAGGAAAAGGAGGAGGAAGTAAAAATAGCTTTACTACATTATCTTGAAAACTGAAAATATTTTTTTATGTCTGTGATGCTATCACTGGAAATTTTACCTCAAGCCACAAATATCCATTTGCTTAAAATAAGGACAGTTTTATTTTTCCGTTCATCCTGTGGGTGTATACACTCAAGATCTCCACAATGTAACCACTAATTGTATTTCCCTTTAAAGTGATCTTTAAAAGGCTCATTGGCAATGATATCCAAGACTTGCAATTGTGAAGTCATCCCCCAGCCCAAACGCTTACTAATCTTTTTCTCTATACTGAATTTCTTGCTTCCCTTTCAAATGACCTTTATGAGCATTCAAGCAAACAGTGACAGAGGTAGATTCACACTTTGTGCCTCACTGTATGGTTCAACATAAAGTAATTGAGAGAATGCCTTCTAAACATACAAGATTTTTTTTTTTAAAAAAGACCTGAATGTAACATAATTGTCTTTACTTCAAAGATAATTTTTGGGAATAAAACTTACTTTATATTTGGACACAAAAGAATTGGAACTTTTTGCACTTTCCTGTGTTCTTGCTCTTACAAGCTCATGTATATTTCAGAAACTGTTTGGATCTGATGACCTCAATAGCGAGGAAAGGGCCTTGTCCCCAGCTGGGTGCTTTAGAGTGGCAGCGAAGAGCCTTGAGAGGTGGCCCTCGGGGAAATACACCCTCAGAGGGTCTGTGGGACCACAGTTCCTTCCTCTTCTTTTCACTTCCAGGAAAGGAGGTGAGCAGTTCCACTTCATTCTATATATCAGCCTTGATGTGAGAGCACTAGCCCCAAACAATGAGGCCAACTGACCTCAGTCTGAAACCTCTAAAGCAGTAAGACAAACAAGCCTTTTTCTCTTTGTAAGTTGATTATCTCCGCTATATTTTATAGTAGCAGAAAGCTAACTATCACATACAAGGCGCCACCTCTTCAGTTTCTTTCTCTGGCTCAGTCCTACTTTTCCTTCTATAGTCACTTCAGTACACAGGTGTCACCTCCAACACAAAGCCTTCCTTCTCCACTCCAAAGCTCTCCCGAGGCCGAGCTGGTATTGCACCTGTGCGTTTCCACGGCATCCAGTGTTACCTGAATAACACTTACCCTAGTCACTGGTTGTCAATATCCCTCACTACACCATGTGTTCCAGTTGGCAAAGGTCCATGTGTTACTTATCTTAACATTCCCTGCACCTGTAAATCCTTCGTGGGACACAGCAGTGGCTAGTTTTGTGTTCATTTATTGAATGAGTAAGAGAAAGGTTGCTTTCCAGATGGAAACAAAGGTCCCTCAATGAAACCAGAGGGAGGGGACTGAGAGGGACAATTCATGCTGCTCACTTTTAGTTATTCATTTCCTCAGTGCCGCAGTGTTAACTGAGGAAGCACAGAAAACCTCGATAAGAAATGATTAAGTGGGATTGTGAAAATAAATGGAGAATTAGACCACCGATTGCTGGTCAGAGGGAAAGATGCAGAAACCTGTGCTTTAAGTACGTCACTTAGTCAAGGATCCTTGACTGTAATGAACAGAAATCTACTGAGCTGAAGAACACAGGTCCATGGGCCAGAAAGCACAAAAGCTCTCTAATGAGCAGCCACACTGGACAAAAGAGTCACAGAGGCAAGAAAGTATTATGAGCACTTTGGGCTACTTTGTAGCCCTTTATGTCAACCAGATACACGGAGGAGAATGACAACTGTAGCACAGCAGACTAAACAGCTGACAGACACTGGACCCCTTCCTCACTTCCATTCACTAAAGCACCTGTGGCGCTCGCTGCTCACCTACCATGCCGAGGGCAGCAGGGCTGTGGTGCAATGGATTCAATCACATTGCACTGACAGAACTCTTGGTGCAACACGCGAACAAACTTAGAAATTAGTTTCTGAACTATAGAACAGCTTCAAGTAGCAGAAGACAGCCCAGGACTCCCTGCCTTTTCAGAGTTCACATATATACTTGGCTTAAACAGAAGAGCAATTCTGACTGCTCCTTGCTTAAAATCTGTGACTGGTCTTCCAGATCCACAACACAAAACTGCACTGTGTAATTATGGAATCTCTCGGGGTGCCTGCTTCTCCCAGCCTCAGTCCGTGTAGGTGGCTCCCTCCCCAGCTGCATGTGCTGTGGTGGTTCTCTGCCTGACTCTTTCAGAGCACTTCCTGTCTGTGGCCTCATCATTCACTCTCAACTGGTTCTTACAGCTTTTAAAACAAGTAAGCATATGCATGCTTAGTCAATATTATGCCTCACAGCTCTGTATTCTCACTGCCTAGTATATGCCTGCATCATATTAGATGGGTAACTAATTTTAAAAATAAATGAAATTAAAATATATGGAATTTGTTTTTCAAAGGGACTTAGTAAGGGTTTAGTAATTTAAGACTTTGACCTAATTCATTTCACATTTGAACATCAGTTGAGCAGATGACCATCTGCACGTTTGGTGTTTGTGTTCCAGAAGTCTATACATTTTGAGGTAATTAAAAGCTTTTTATTTCTTAACCCAGAGTGAACGAGGGCAGGGGCAGATTAGGGGAAGGTTCCAGGATGTCCTGAAGCTGAATGCTAATTTGCTCTCATGTTGGTTGACTTTGTTTTTATAAAAGTTAATTCAACCTGATAATATTCATTCTATTTCTAGAATAAGACCCTTTCTGTTCCCCCTAACCCTTTTATTTATTTTAGGTGTAAAGATGACCTGAATTTGCTCTAGGTTCAGTCCTGCTTAAATGCACTCAAGATGACATTTAGGCCATTGTTCATTCCAGCCAAACTTGGGAAAAAGAGGTTTGAATGGTGTTCTTTTCCATTCTTGGATAAAAACCAAGCAGATGTTGACATTTTACAATAAAGGTCAACTTGCACATCTGTAAGTAGCGCACACTGACTCCCATCTTACAAGGCCATATAGGGTGATCCGTTCACCACAATGCCTGGTACACTGTGAGTTCCCGGAGCATGTTCATGGAATCTGAATCAATTTAATGAAACAGGGAGCCAGCTGAAAGATGATTCTATCTCTTCATTTTTAAATTATTATTTTTAAAATTTTTCTTATGAAGAATTTCTTTGTCAGAGGATTGCAACATAGAAAGTATGAAGTTTTGGAAAACAGTGGGGAACATAAAGTCTGTGAAGAGCAGAAGACCTAGAAGTCTTTCCCATTACCCTCTGCCCTGCTCCAATCTCCCTGAGTTCTGCTGAAAAACTATATGTCTGTACCATGTTGCTTGTCCTCTGCATCCAGCAAGAACAGAAGCCAGAAAGAGCTGGCTGCGTGTTTGAAGGCATCCTTTCCATCACGAGCATTAAATTAGAAAACCATGCTCCACTGTGGACACAGAGAAGCCCAGCATATATGACCACAATGAAATCACCCCAACAAGTAGTAATTAATTTAGAAGAGGACACTGATGGGGTGCAGAAATGCAGCCCCAAAGTATGGTGGCACCATGGCATGAGAGAAAACAGCAGAAGCAGAAAGGTCGTGCTTACCTTCCCCTTGGCCTTCTCCCTGAAGCACGGTGCTCCTTTGAGAGGCTCCCCTCCTCTTTCTAGGAGAGAGGAACGGCCTCAGCTCTGAAGACAGGGATGCAGTGAACCATGGGAGGAAGCAGGCCTTGCCGAGCACCCCTTCCCCGTTTATTACATGTAATCAGATCCCTCTCCCCTCTAACCATGTTTCTCCATGAGTGTTCACTCTTCATTAAATGGCATCAAAATACACAGGTTTCCCTGTTTGTGTCCCCATTTCTTTAAGATGGCTCATGTGTCAAGTAAAATTTATGTAGAAGAGACTCAGATGCTTTTCTCCTGTTAATCTGTCTTTGGTTGTGTCTGTTTCAATCACAAAATTAGTCATGGGTAAGAAGTGAGATCTTTCCTCCCCTACAACACTACCCATAAAGGCAAACCACTCCAGTGGCCTGTAGTACATAATGAGTCAAACACCCTATTGAAATGTGAACCCTAAGTCTTGAATCTTTGTCCCTCCTGGCATCAGCACCTTGTCTCAGGTTTTCCTGGATGACCGTAATCCATTCACACCATTACCTACTTCTAAGTCACCCCTTTCTCCTCACTGTGGCCGAGTGGATCTTTTCACAAGGCACGCTGAGTAAAGTCCAGAATCTTTATGATCAGCTCACCTGCTCTTTACGATCTATCTCTCCAGCTTCAACTTGCACTCTCTCTCCTGAGGCTACACCGATTTCCTTTCAGTTTGTCAAACACACCTTTATTTGGGCCTTATCCTCCTCATTGAAAACTCTTCAGCTAACTCTTGCCAGACTGGATATCTCCTACTTGTGTTTCAGGTTTCAGTTTAAATGTCACTTCCTCAATGATATTTAAATAGTCACCTAGCTTGGTGTTCTCATGTACCCTTCACATATCCTTCACAATACTTATTGCAATTTGCAATGTGCTATTTATTTCAGGGGCTCTTTATGTAAAACCTAGTAGCACAGAAATGCTCCTTGAGAGTAGAGCTCATTTTGGTTACTACCACACACCCAGTTCCAACACAGTGGAGGCAGAAAGGCCCTTGTCAGTTATACTTAGCCTTTGCCAGTGCTGAAATCTTTCCTAAGAGCTGTTACACAAGTAGCAGTCCATTCACAGAGACTAGGTCTCTTAGGATGATTGAACTACAATCTTTCTTTTTCTCTCCATCACAGTTCCATGTGGCCAAGTGGCACATTATTTTTAATCACTGCCACATACATTCAAAAGAATTCACTTAACAGTTTAAAGTTCTGAATTACTCAATGTAAGCTTTGCATGAATTTAGAGAATTTTGAACTCAAGGTTCTTTATGACTTAGTTTTTCCATCAGTAAAAGGAGGTAGTTTGAAATAATTATTTTTTTCTAAGATGCTAACTCAAAATTCAACATGGTATCTTAGTGTTTTTGCAAAGGATATAAACAGGTAGCTCACAAAAGAAATAAAAATAGTAAAAAAAAATGGTCAAAATACTTCTGCAGATTTTTTTAAATTTTTTTTTTGGGTCTTTTTTGAGACAGAGTCTCTCTATACAGTTTGGGCAGGCCTTAAGCTCACTTTGTAGCCCAGGCTAATCTCGAACTCGCAACGATCCTCCTGCCTCAGCCTCCCTGAGTGCTGGGATTACAGATGTGAGCCACCACACCCAGCTTCTGCAGATTTTTTTTTAACTTCAATAGTAACCAAGAAAATAAATTTAAAAATTGAGACATAACATTTTCATCAGACTGGCAAAGATGAAGAGAATGATGATATATTTATTTAGCAATGTAATAAAAAAAATCACTTTAATGTAAAATATTTGGACTGGCTATTTGGTAACACATAGCAACAGCTCTACCCATCTTGCCTTGCTGCTCCTACAGCACCATGTTGATGCTCCTCCATTGACAGGTGGAGTTCATAGCCCGTCCTCGCCAGGGTGGGCCTGCCACCACAGTGGAGGTGATGTGACATGGTTTCCAAAGCTAACTTTTAAAAGGCAGTCCTGATTCCACCTGCTGCTCTACTGGGACACCAGCCTTTGGAGTCCTGAGCAGCCATGTAGATAGTCCAGCTCTCTTGAGCTCAACCTGCTAGAGGAACCACAGACAAACAGAGAAAGACGCCTGGAGTCCCAGCTGTCCTGGCCTCAGCTACTTGTGAGTGAATGTGCTTTCAGAAGATTTTAGCCTCCCCAGCCAATACCAAGTGGAAGAAAAATAATCCATCCTCACTGAGCCCTGCCTAGCCTGTAGATTTATGGGTAAAAGAGATAAATGTTTGGAGTAGTGTATTATGTCCGCGCTAGAAGATGTATATACTGCTGGATGTGGTGGCGCACTCCTGTAATCCCAGTTACCGATGAGGCCAAGTCAGAAGGATTGCAAGTTCAAAGCCAGTCTGCCAATTTAGTGAGATCTCATCTCAAAATAAAAACTTAAAAAGGTCTAGGTGTGTAGCTCAGTGGTAGAATGTTTATTCCACATCATGGGGCCTTGGGTTCAATTCCCAGTCCCCCCTTGAAAAGTCTACACCTATAATAGTTTGTCATATAGTGCTAGATAACTAGAGCATTGTGTGTTTATCCATATAATTAAAGAGCGATACATTACTAGGTTAAAAGATGCCTGTACTTATATATATCTATATCAATACATAGTATAGGCATATGTTTATATCTGTATCAATCCATCTATCAATCTGTATACTATATGTAAGTTTAGATATCTTTTAACACAGCAATACCAGTTCTACAAATCTGTGCTGCACAACCAGAAAGTATACAAAGTAGACGTATAGAATTGTCTCCAAAACTATATAATTTAAAACTATCTAAAATTTCAGCAATAAGAAACTGATTAAATATACTGCTTTATATTTATGTAATCAATTTCTAGACACCCACAAAAGAAACTGATGATTTGAAGTTGCATTTACTGACAAGATAGTCATCAAAAATTACCATTAATTCAATTCCTTGCACATAAGGTGCATTTTTCTAACTTTTATATGACCTTATGTCCACTTAGGCACAAAAATTGGATTAATTTATTATTTATTTATGCCTGGCTCCCTTTAAATTATTCATTTATTCATACAAAGATGTTTTTTTTTTCTTTTTTTTTGTACTGGAGATCGAACTCACGACCTTGCATTTGCCAGGCAGGCACTTATGCCGCTGAGCTAACTACATAGCCAGGATGTTTCCATTTTTTAACAAAAAAGAATTACATCTAAAAATCTGTCTCAATCCATTTTCTTCATTTTATAATATACATATCATAGATGTCCTTCCAGGTCATGGATTTGGATTTAATTCATTCTTCCAACACTTTCTTTCTAGAATAATCATTGCAGTTGTTCCAGTTTTTCATTTATGTCATCTTAAGCAATATTAAAATAGATACTTTGATTTATGTCATCTTTGGGCACTAGTGTTTTATTCCTATAGCACAAATTTCAAAAAGCAGAACTGTAGGGACAGTGTGCACTTGAATTTTAATATATAATATTTAATTCTAAATGGTGATATGTGACATTTCCCTTGACTCTTTCTCCTTTTTCTCTCTGAAAATGATCTCAATGTTACACACTTTTTTTTTTATTTTGTAACCCAGAAGTTTACATTTTATAGAATCAAGCCTACCAATCTTTTTCTGTATTGTTGCTCAGACCCTTGTTTAAAAGCTAGACCTACTGTTGGTTAGTATTTGTGGGTGTGAATGGATAGATCATTCAGGATAGGATTGTCCCTTCTACACTGAGCACCTGAAGTGTGACCTTCAATTAGTACTTGGCAGCCAGTGTCCAGGAGACTGTGTAAGTGTGTGACTCAGTTCTAGACAAGTGGTTTGTCTGATAACTTTGTTCAAAGAGAGCAATGTCATTACTCAAAGAAGTCAGCTTTACTTATAGAGATGTGAGCTGGTATTTAATGAGTATAGCAACACAGAATATGCGAACCACTTTCTTGTTCCTCCAAGGAAATGAGAATAATCTCTAAAATAATCTTTCCATTAGAAGCCTCACAAAATGAAAGTTTCTATGTTCTATTCCTCTTTGGCTTGACAAATACCCTAAGGTTTATTGCTTTATGGCACTTGGTGAGATAGAGTAACCAGGACTTTTTACAGTTTCTTCCCTTATTTTCACTGTATCTCTTTAAGAACATAATCTAGTATTTTTATCTAATTAAAATAGGATGATGCACTTCATTTCTTTTTTTTTTTTCTTTTTTCTTTTTGGTATCAGGGATTGAACTCACGACCTTGTGCTTGCCAGGCAGGCATTATGTTGCTGAGCTACATCCCCAACCCTTCATTTCTTTTAATATCCAGGTGGCAGATACTTTAATGCTAAATATATCTTAATACTCATACAAATTGTAAGAAACTGCTGAAAATATGTCCTAAACACGACAGGACTCTACCTTATGAATTGGACTTTTGGGAGGCACAAAGCACATATCTTCCTCGATTCTGATTTGTGCTTGACTTTACTCTAGTAGTAGCAGGCTAATTTCAAAGTCTATATTTTCAACCTCAGTCTTCCACATACATTGTAGCTGTCTATAAAAACGTTTCACCTGAAGCTGAAGTCACTTAATTAAGCTCATTAATCAATGTCCCCACCATTTCACAATTTCCGGTATGGCTCGGGTTTTAAACCTTGTGGATCCCCTGTACTTGTCTTTCCTATGTGTTATCAAATCCTGTTTGCTCTTTAGTCATCTCCCTCTAAGATTTGTTTCACTATTTTTCCTTTTTACAAAAACATTTTATTATTTAAAAAAACAAGTTTAAAAATGGATGGATTAACCACATAAAATCTGTAAGAAAATGTTCACAGTACATGAGTGATACCACAATAAGATCATTATAAGAAATGATGGAATCTACAAATAAACTACTAGATCTACTAAGTGAGTCTAAAAAGATCCCAGGATATAAGATTAATATATACAAAACTAATTATCTTTCTTCTGTCTTTTTAGTAGGGTTTTTTTGGGAGGGGGTATCAGGAGTTGAACTCAGGACTTTGCACTGGCCAGGCAAGTGCTTGTGCCACTGAGCTGTATCCCCGATCTTCTTCTATCTTTTTGAGACAGGGTTTCACTGTTCAGTTCAGGTTGGCCTTCAACTCACTTTGTAGCCCAGGCTGGCCTCAAACTCATAGCAATCCTCCTGCCTCAGCCTCCTGAGTGCTGGGATTACAGGTGTGTGCCACCACACCAAAGCCCAATTATCTTTCAATGTGATTTTGACAAAGAATTAAAATCTGCAATAATAAAAATTATACCACTTGTAAAATATACTTAGGGATAAGTCTGACAAGAGATGTGAAAGACTTGCACATTGAACACTATAGAATGATAAGAAGCCCAGGTGTGGTGGTGCACGCCTTAATCTCAGCACTCAGGATGTTGAGTAGGAGGATTGCTGCGGTTCAAGGCCAGCCTGAACTACATAGTGAGACTCTCTCAAAAAGACAAAAATAAATAAATAAAATAAAAATAAACAAAATGATAAGAAAAATAAAAGATAATCTAAATAGTTGTAGGGATATACCATATTTATGGGTTGGAAGACTTAAAATTATTATTGGTTCACTTCAAATTCATCTGTAAATTTAACCCAACTCCTATCAAATTTTCAACAGTTTTGTTGACATTATTTTTGAAATTAGTAGATTCAAAAGTCCATATGAAATTACAAAGGACTGAGAGTTGACAAAACAATTTTTTAAAAGATGAGAAAAACTGAAGAAACATTCTTTGACTTTAGGACTTAAAAGAATGCATTCATCAAGACAGTATGGCACTGGCATAAACAGAAACAAATAGATAAAAGATAAAAAGACTTACAAAATCATAAAAACAGCAGAGAGCTGAGATCATGCATATATTGGAAACTGATTTTTATTAAAGCTGTAAAAGCAGTTCAGTGAAGAAGTGTTAGACTTTTCAACAACTGGTTCTAGAAAAACTAGATATTCCTATGGAAAAAAAACTTTGATCCACATTTCACATGAAACAATAAACCACAGATTGGAAGAAAATATTTTACAAATACTATATCTAATAAATATTTGTATCCAAAATATATTTTAAAAAATCTAACCGAATAAGAAATAAATGACCCTATTAAAATGGGAAAATATTTGAATACACATTTCACAAGTGGTGAATAGACACATGAAAAGATATTCAAAAAGTTAGTCGTTAAAAGAAGTGCATATTTTAATCCACAATAGGATAGCACCATGGCTAATATGAAAAAGATTCTACCTATCAGTTGTTGGCAAGGATTAGAACAAAGAGAAATTCATATACTGCTAGAGGGAATACAACCATGGAACACACATTGGAAGTTACTTAAAAAGTTAAACACATATCTACCACATGATCCAGCCCTTTCACTCCTGGGTATTTACACAAGAGGAAGGAAAACATATCCAAGACAAATGGTAAGCCTGTGATAGAATGTTCACAGAAACTTCAACAAGGAAACAGCCCAAATGTCCATTGGTAGGTGGGCAAACAAACTGGCATGTCCCTCCAGCATCCAATGGAAGACTGTGTATATTAAAAAGGAATGGAATATTGTACATGCCATAACAGAGATCAGTCTGAGTTGTTCAAAATAATTATGCTGAGTGCAAAACAGACAAAAGAAAATAAATGAATTTTTGTATTGATCTTGGAAGATTCCATCATATAAAATTCTAGAAAATGTAAACTAATCAATAGTGACAGACGGCAGATTAGTGGTCCTGGAAATGAGGCTTGGGGAGCAGGAAAGAGGAATTACCTGTGTCTCCACTGTTGAGCAGCAGGGCTGGTTTTACTTTCTCTACATATTTACAATTTATTATAACTGCAACAAATAATCATAACTCACTAGTATTTTTATATATAAATATTTCTTAATGATGAACAGCATGTAAGCAAACCAACCATTGAAAGGTCACTTTTATAGCTGCATGAATATGAAATCTGTAAAACTAAATCACTTGGTAGAAGAACAGTTAAATTTACCAGTGTATATCTGTTATACACTGGTAAGTTTTATTCCACAAGCATGCTACTGGTAAGCGAGACTGTATTTTTCCACACCATATCGTACTGTGATTCAGCCACACAGACCAGTTGCTGAAAGTTGAAAATGTTTATTCTTGTTTTAATTTAGAACTATTTCTCTAATAATGAATTTGAATATTTTTATTGTTTATTAGCCATTTTTCATTCCTTCTTCTAGTGCTTTTGCATCAAACTTGCATAATTCATAATTAGAAATCTATTATATATTTTTATTTGTATTGGACAGTTCCACACCTTATCATTTTATATGGTGTGTTTGTATATCCTCTATGTTCATTTGTGTGAATTACATAGACAGTTGACAGGAATTGTCAAGGTACTTGACAGTCACAACTTAAAGGAGGAGAGGTTTATTTTGGCTCACATCTCAGTCCATAGTCAACTGGCACCAACGCAGGATGGAAAGGCCCAGGGGCAGGTGGAAGAATAGCTGTTTATTTCATGGTGTCCAGGTGGCAGAGAAGTTGAAAGGAGGAGCTGGTCCCCAGGAACTGCCTCTTCCAACCAGACACTATCTTTTAACAGAAAGTTGGCTGTAAACTCTTTTAATCCAATTACCTTCCAAAATCCCCACCTCTGAGCATATAAGGTTCTTAGGGGGGCATCGTTATATATACCAAAGCCAGGCATGGTGGCACATGCCTGTAATCTCAGCATGCAGGAGGCTGAGGCAGGAGGATCACTGCAAGTTCGAGACCAATCTGGACTACAAAGTGAGCTCAAAGTCAGCCTGAACTGCATAGCAAGACCCTGTCTCAAAAAGAAAAAAAAAAAGATATATAAGCATAACATGAACTGTTATGAAGTATCACTTCTGGTCTTACCATTCCATCATTCTATCTTGTTTTCTTCCATATATATGTGTGTGTGTGTGTGTGTGTGTGTATAAATATAATGTACTTCAGGCTGACCTTGAACTTGCTGTGTACCTATGCTGGCCTTGAATTCATGGCAATCTTCCTGCTGAGATTACAGGTGTGCACCACCAGGCCCAGCTAGTATTTAGAAAGTATACTAATTATCAGCATACAGCAGAGCCTGTTATTGTTATATATAATTAGTGTATTTGAGAAATACAAGATTATTAAAGGATGGAGCAGAGTGCTTACTACTGAGCTAAATTCCCAGCCCCTCCCAGCAATTTTTTTCAGATTATTTATCTTGGCTTTTTGCTCCTGCTTCTTACGGTAAATAGGGCTAAAAGCTGCACACAGTAATCATGCCACAATCTCAACATGGGCTGCCTTAAAATCTCCTTCACTAGGTTAATTAATCTGCTGCCATTACTCTTAGTCTCCTACAAAGTCTCAGGTCATGAGCAAAATAAGTACAAATTTTCTGCCACAGCGTAATACACACGGTCTTAAGCCAATGGAGTTCTTGTTCCCAAATGAAACCTCCTGAGCCTTCCCTTTACCATCTGCATTTCTGGTTTTTTGAGCTCTCATCTAGCTCAATGTACAGCATTCTAGGGCTTCTTTAGGACATCTCCAAACCTTTCCAAACTCCTCCCATAGTTCCAAAGGTTTCTAAACCACACAGTCAAGTACAGTCACAGCAAAAACTTCACTTCTCTGGAAACAAAATTTATATTAGCCACTTTCTTGTTGCTGGGGTACAATTCCCAACAGCCACAACATAAAGAGAGGTTTAGTTTGGCTCACAGTTCAGAAGTTTCAGTCCACATTTGACAGGCTTGAACACAGGAATGACAGGTGGAGGGGCACAGCAAAGGAGAAGCTGCTTATGTCATAGTGGCCCTAGAAGCAGAGAGACAAGTGAAGAGATGTCATGCCTCCAGTGCTCTGCTTCTTCTGACCAGACTGCCACCCCCTAATAGCTATATTGCTCACATAAGTCAATGACCTTCCACAACCCTGCCTATATGCACATGAGGCCTTTCGGGGTTACATTATCAACTCAAGCCTTAACAGAGTATATTCTACTATCTTTGGCTTCCCCTTATATAAAATGTGTAAACTCAGGAACAGGGTGTCCTCTTGGAAAAATGTCAATACTAAAATACCAAAACAATCCCAGTGCTCAGGACTGTGATAAGCATACTAGAAACAAAAGAGTGAACCAAAGCCCTGGCTCACAGATCTTCTCCATGGAGACTATTTATTAATTCACTCAGTAAGTTCCTGATGAGTTCCTGCCCCAGGGACTCATCCCTGTATGAGAAAAAGAAAAATAAAGCAGTAATTGTGTTTACTTTGGTAGCACATATGCTAAAATTGGAACTATATAGAAAAGGCAATAATGATACTAATAAGTGCTATAATGAATTGAAGGGGTTCTATCTTAATAAATAAGGGATTCTTTTAAGTGTAATATAATCAAAGTGTTAAAGTATTTATTGGCACTTTAATATCATATTGGGAGATCTATGATTTAGAAAATGATAGCGATTCTTTTAAAATTTTAAATTTGATATAAAATGTATACACATAAAGGCATATATCTTAACTACAGTTTGATGCATTTTGCAAACTGACACAACCATGTAAACAGAACCCGTCAAGATATCAGTGGTACCAGCATCCAGAAGCGTTTCCTCATGCATCTTCTCTTGACCTCCAATGGTTTTCTGGTTTTAGTACTGTTCCTGTAACATTCTAGAATTTTTCTTTTGTATCACATGTGTATGTATTTATATTTACTCTTCACTTAGTAACGGAGCTGCTGGACCACAGAGTATACACATATTCAGCAGCAGAAAGCTGATATCAGGAGCATTTATTACCAGAAAACAGGCAGAAATATAACTTTTTTACATTTGCATGGTATTCATTTAACAATTGGATTTGTAAATATTAGTTGAACACATGTAGTATTATGCTATATTATTAGACAATATATACTGCTTATCTTAGTTACTTTTCTCAATGCTGAAACAAAATATATGACACCCAAAGTTAAAAGAGGAAAGGTTTATTTCAGTTCACAGTTTGTAGATCCACAGTTGGCTGGCCCCAAGGCAGGGTGGCATGGCACAGTGGCATCAAAGAGGAAAAACAGTTTATGGCAGGGCAGGCAAAAGGCAGTGAGCACCAATCAGCCAGCAGCCAGCCTGCCTTTGCCTTTTTTCCCCTGCCCAGGCTGACAGCCTTTGGGTGGTGCCACCTAGAAAGAACTATGCTAATTCCAAACAGTGGACTTATTTAGAATTACACGCTTTTAACCCACTATCATATGTCCAGTATCATCAGGCAGTTCTGAAAAGCTCCACCTATAAGAACATGAGAATTTGGGGGGACATCTAGATACAAACTGTAGCATTGCCCCTTGTAGCACTTGGGAAAATTTCCATGCTTGAAGGCTAAATAAAAACCCAAGACATAAAATTCTGTGTGCACGAACAAATACAAAAGATGCTCCATAATTTATTATAGATTATCTTACAATAAGCTCATCATAAATTGAAAGCATCCTAAGTTAAAAATATATTTGACATATCTAACCTACTGAACATCTTACAGCCTAACTCCATTGTGCTCAGAACACTTCCATCAGCCCACAATTGGGTAAGACAAAGCCGGTTTCATAATAAAGTACTGAATAATTTCATGTAATTTACTAAATACTGCACTGAAAGTGCAATACAGCATGGTAGCATGTGTATGTTTTTGTACTATTATAAAGTTGAAAAATCAGAAATTAAACTGTCATAAGTTGGGAATCTAACATGGTTCAACTTACAGTATTCAAAATGCTAAAATATGATGATACATTGGAACACACTGTCGAAGGAAAGCAAATCAGAAGTGTAAGAGAAATCACCCAAAGGTGGAGGATCTGGTAACAATTTTTCTCCCTTTTGACATTTTCTAGGACTACCAACCATATTAAATTTCATGTACATTTTAATCCAAATCCATAGAGCTCCTAACTGAAGATAGCCATGATGTCCAAAGACTATGACATTCTCATTTACAAGGAATTTAGTGAATGCTTGTTGAATGGCTGATACAGAATTCTGTTATACAACCCAGCACATATTTATATGAGGTGTGATATAAAAATATGGTGAATTTCACTATATTTTCTGTGGGTTTTCTTTTCACCATATGGTGAAAAAACTGGGAAAAAATTTTAGCTCACTGCCCTTAAGACAAAGGATTTATATCTAGAACATATACACAACAGGAAAAAATCAGGATTCCCAAATTCAAAAAGCCAATCAAAACATGGACATCTGAGATGAACACACACTTCTCAGATGAAGAAATACAAATGGCAAATACATGAAGAAATGTTCAACATCACTGGTCGTTCAAGAGATGTATACTAAAAGAACACTGAGATTTCATCTCAGCCCAGAAAAAATGGCTAACATCAAGAAATTAACTAATAATAAATGCCAGCAGGGCTGTGAGGAAAAAGGAACCATTCCCCACTGTTGGTGGGAGTGTAGACTGATGCAGTTACTGTGGAAATCAGTGTGAAGAGTTCTCAAAAAACTAGAACTACAGGTTTCATTTGACCCAGCCATTCCCCACCCGGGTATCTTCAGAATTCAGAAAGTGGAAAGATATCCCTTGCTCATGGATAGGAAGAACCAACATCATGAAAATGGCCATACTCCCAAAACTGTTACACGGGTTTAATGCAATCCTGATCAATATACCATTAGCATACTTCAGAGATCTAGAAAAAACATTCTGAAAATTCATCTGGAACCAGAGGAGACCTAGAATAGCAAAGGCAATCCTGGGCAACAAATGCAAGGCAGGATGCATCACAATCCCTGACTTGAAATTTTATACTACACAGTTGCTATAATAAAATCAGCATGGTACTGCCAAATAAAAAGACCTGAGGATCAATGTAACGGAAGAGAAGATGGAGACAAACTAAAAACACACTCATCCACCTTGTCTTTGACAAAGGGGCCAAACATGTTCACTAGAAGAAAGATAGCCTATTTGATACCTGGCATTGGAAAAAGTGGCTTTTTTTCTATTTAAAATGAAAAAAAGAAAACATAGAAACAAAGCTTTGTAAATGGGGAGGGAAAGTGAGGTTGAAGGGAGCGTAGGGGAATTAGGAAAAAAGTTATATCATGTATAGGTAAAAATTCTCTATGATGAATGTGATCATTATATATACATAAAATGTACCAATAAAATACAATTTAAAAAACTGAAGAGGAGTACTTACAGCACAGTTAATGGCAATTTAATTTACATATTCATTGTATATTTTATTTAATTTAAATATTAATTGTACATTCTGATAATCTTTTGTGTGTGCTGCATATTTTTTTGCAAAGTTTTTGACTTACATAAAATCAGAATTGGGAGAGATTTTAGGACTCATGTAGTTTACTTGCAGTTAAATACTAACAGTTTTGAAAACTTTTATTTGAAGTTTTATATGGATTAATATACAAAATACAAGATTTTGAAGAATTCTTGGGAGTCTGGATGCCAAAAATCTTTAAGAAACACTGATCAAATTGATTCAGTTGTCTAGAAAAAACTGAAGCAAGGTCATAAGGAAGTGACCAGATCTAACTCCTAACTTAATCTTTTGTAACACACCTAGCTTTGCAAGTAGACTCTGGGTTTTTCAACTGCAGGAGCAATGCCTTGCTTGTGCCTCTGTGCTCCCCACCCAGGCCACTCAGACCAATACCAGTGTGCAGCACATCTTGTTTAGCTGAACAGATATTTACCTACAATTCAACTGAAACAGGTCAAATCACCACCCACGGTTAATCACCCACAGAAAAAGCCATGCATACTTTTTATAAGGAGAGCTAAGAGATATTTCAGGATCCATACCTAGCCTCCTTAGCTGGCACCAAAGACATTTCCCAATAAATACCAGCAATGAGAGGATTAAGAAGTTAACAATAAAGCAGCTGGGCTATGTAATGGACTTCAAACCCAAGCAGGGAGAAGACCTGTACTGAAGAAAGTTCTCTCTGCCCAGAGCAATTAATGTGGTGAACAGATGGGTAGGGAGGTCTACTATTTTTACACTTGAAAGGGAAGATAAAAGACATGAGGAGATACCAAGCAGTAAATCTGCCATACAGTGGTAAACACAAGGGCATGGTTTTCTTTTTTCCTCAAGATAATTTTATTGCTAGGTAGTAATAGCTGCTCAAGGTTTCACTCAGTTAGTTATTTCCTGTCATGATAAAGGATCTGAGTACTATAGTAAGAAATTCTAGACTGAAACAGTTACACAGGGAAGCAACAAGGATGAGAATGAGCTCATGAACTCTGGTTCATGCCTTACCCCTGGCTGAGTTTGTAGAGAGACAAGCTTCCCTGCACGTGGTGGCACACTCCTGTAATCCCAGGATTTGGGAGGCTGAGGCAGGAAGATCATTGCAAGTTCGAGACCAGCCTGGGCTACAAAGTGAGTTCAAGGCCAACCTGAACTACATGGCGAGATCCACTCTCAAAAAAAAAAAAAGGACAAGTTTCCTGTTATTCAGAAGGTATCATAGTATCATATAGTATTTACTCATTATGAGATGGTGTTTGTATTGGTAAAGAAGCACTGGGATATATGGTCTGTATAATTTTATTGTGTTTTTTTATTGTGTTCAAGTAGCTCTCATTTGTTAATCCATACAAGGTATCATACAGGCACTGTTCTACTTAGTCACATGCCTCGTAGTCCACTTGGGCTGCTAGAACAAAACACCTCAGTCTGGGTAGTTTATAAAGGACACTTCTTTCTTGCAGTTTGAGAGAGTGGGAAGTCCAAGATGGACGTATCAAAGTATTTGGTGTCTGGGGTGGGCCATATCCTTCACGATGGCACATTCTTCTTCTATCCTCACATGACAAAAGGAGATACAGAAGAAGAGAAGAAAGGGCAAGTGGACTTGGAATCCTAGGTGCTTCCTCTGGCCTCTCAGGAAGGGCTCCGTTTATGACAGTGCAGCCCTCAAAAAGACCTAAGCACCTCACAAAGGTCCCGCCTTCTGTACCATCACTTCAGTGTGTAAACACTAACACATGCATTTTGGCAGAACACATACATGCAAAACCGGCAGCCTGAGACTCAAACAAGCTGTCTTCTGCCTCCTCCTTTACAATTCTTTGCTGAGTCCTCTGAGCATAATCTTCCCGCACTGCCACTGTCGTCGTATCATCATAACCACTTACATCTGCAGAGAACCTGAGTCATGACTTTCAGAACTTTCTGCAGAGATCTCTTCTTGTTTCTTCCTCGGGACATCTCCATGATAGCTGCTTATCATTTGACTGATTAGGAAACTCAGGCTCAAAAACTTCAAGTGATGACTTCAAAGTTTCACAGTTAATAAATGACAAGGTTGAAACAGGAACCTTGAACTTGTGGGTTTTAGCCTCTCATTTTTGTTCTGCAACTTACTTTCTACCAAACCATAAAACATACCATCAGATATTCCCTGTTGTCCTTTTGGTAACTCTGTAGCCTCAGAGTGGGTTTCTGTATCCTCCTCAGTCTGGCACCTTTCCCTGCCTGACCTTCTCTCTCCCTCTTTCCAACACACTTCAGTTGCTTGTGCACATTAACACACTCACCCGGAACATCATCTCTTCTGTCTTTTAACTTAGCCAAATTCTAAGTATCTGGCAGATACAATCTTCCACCAAAAGCAATTAATGTCTGAACTGCACATTCATACATTTGAATTGTATTCAACTGATATAATTTGTACTAAACCACAGTTGTTTGACTATTTGTTAAACTATATTAGTTAAATTCTACAACGTTTAAGTGTTTACAGTTTTAAAGTCTTGCTTCTGTTGGAAGACCAGATTTTTCTTTTTCTGGCAAAGGTTGGTATCAGATTCTTTCACTCACGAACATATACCAGAGTCTCTCACAGAGACTCTGCAACAAAAGTGGATTTTCATTTAGGTTTGTAATGCAGTGTCCAGCACTCTGTGAGAATCCAGTCACTGAAATGACTTGAAGTAGGCAGAGAAGGCAGAATTTCAGTCTTAGGGGAAGTGAGGAACCAATAAGGGCTCTAAGGCAGAGGAGACAGCAGCCTAGACCTGGGACTGGGTAGAGTGAGAGCAGAGCAGACAGCAAGGCTGGCACGCTGCTCCTTATAATCACTTGCTTGCTTAATGCAGGAAATTAGCTTCAATACTGGACCAGGGCTGAACTATAGGCGGAAGAAAGTAGCTCCTAAGAGACAGTGGATCAGTAAGGAAAAAAAGAAAAAAAGAGGAGACCAGGCAGACCACTGGTGGATTATAACCTAGAAGAATTACCTTTTAAAAAGTGGTTTGTATGAGATCTAGCACTCCTACTGCCGATCAGAAAAATATCACTCATTTCAAAAATCCACACAATTCTCTAAAACACCTAACCCACATTTATTTTTGTAAAAAAAAAAAAGACATTTTACTGGAACATGAACAATCAGTTTGTTTAAGCACTAACTCACTATTTCGCACTGCAGAGCTGGAGGGGATAGTAGCAGCCAAGTCCACACAGCTCACGGAGCCTGAAATCTGGCCCTTCACAAAGTTGGCCGACCTCTGCTCTAAAATCTACTCCTGCTTTTTATTAGGAGAGCACAAACTGATTTTTGGCAAGGGAACCCCAGAAGCTGTCAGTAGCCCCAGAAAGTTCAGGAAGTTTCCTTCTGTTACTGACAGCACTGCACTTGAGTTTATGACCTTATCACTAAGCCATGCTGTCTTAACGTGTCTATTTGAGAAGCTGAGATTGTTTTACCCACAATGTGACATGGGTCTGAATTTTTCCAGCATTTGGATATGATTATTGCCTAATTCTTATGTTCAGAAGAAATAAGATGGGGAAAAAAAAGAGAATGAGTTGCTCACACAGTTGTCAAAAAGTCATAGCAACAATTTACTTCACTGATCAGAAGAAGGAGAATTGGGTCTTTTTTGGTTTGATTTTGGCAGTACTAGGGATTGACCCCAGAGCCTCCAACATTTTATTCAAGCACTCCACCACTGAGCTACATCCCCAGCCTTAGAAGTAGCAGATTTTAAGTTAATAAAAGTATAATGATCCAATTATTGTTACTGTTATTATTATTTTGGAACCAGGGATCGAACTCAAACCTTGTGCTTATGCCACTGAGCTAAATCCCCAGCCCCTATAGTTATTTTTTTTTTAAATAGAACCCAGCCCCTATAGTTATTTTTTTTTTAAATAGAACCCTTTCTTAAGTGGATTTTGTAAATTTTCTCTTATCCACAGAACATATTGAGCATAATTTTACCATTTTTCTGCTGACTCAGAATCATCATAATAAAACTCATTGCACTGTAGATTTCTGGAGCCACTAAGGGTTGGAGGCTAATTGAGGCAACATACAGGAGCTGAGAAAACAGATTTTACAGTTCTCATGTGTATTTGCATTTTTCCTCTCACACTCTGCAGCATTCTGCAGCAGGACACCAAGACTGAAAAGTGATCTAAACCAGCCATCAAGCTCATGTCAAAATTCCTAGACACCTTCCCACCCCAAAGTGTCCATGTGGTGGGATGGTTTGGATCATTTTAGTTCACCAAATCATCAAATATTGACGACTTTCCTCCCCTGAGCCTAAAACAGTCTTAATCTCAATGATTATTAGTCATTACAGGTCATCAATAATGGCATCTGCTCTTAAAATATATAGGATTCCAACCTTGGTAGAAAACCTAACATGACTGCATGTGGAAGAGACAGACCTGCTTCTTATAGCTTCATGCACTGCTCATTAGCTTATCAAATGCTATTTTATGAAGCCCAAAATTTCACTTCCAGGGCTCTGCTTATACATTCATTGTATTTTCTGATAATACTGAATAATATCTAACGGGACAAGGAGAGAGTTTATGAGCATTCATAGCACTTACTTACAAAAGTTAGTCACATGTGAAAACAGACATTTCCTTGTATTACACAGTAACATTTCACAGGCTCATTTTACAACAACTAACCTTCTGTTCTTCAAGTACTTCCTAAAGGTCCAAGACAACATCAAGTAGACCTGACATGCTGCTGCTGCTCTAACTTGTCATCCTGCTTCACTGTCACATGACAAACGAAAAGAAAGCCCTAAATGTTGCTACCTAATTAAGCATAAATCAAACTGTGAGACTTTTTTCCATTAAAAGAAGTAACAATTCCTAAGACACAAACATCAAATATAATACAAAGAAAAAAAGTCACATGGAGAAAGAGAAACAGAAGACAGAAATAAATAAGACAAGTAAGAAGAAATGGGTTTGGGGAACCAGAGGGAGATGGTGGTAAGAGGAAAGATAAACGCCAGGCGCAGGAAGCGTGCATTTATAGTTCCAACTGCTCAGGAGACTGAGGCAAGAGACCACTCAAGCCCAAGAGTTCAAGACCAGCCTGGACAACACAGAGAGACATCATTTCAGTGAATTAACTGATTATTTAATTAATTAACTTTTTAGTTAGAGAAAAAAGCAAAAGAAAAAGTGTAGAAATAATACAGAATTTTAAAAAAACAGTAAGAAATCACTAGTTGGTAAATTACATATTTATGATTTGATTTTGTGACTTGAGTAACTACTTCTAAGATAACAACATGTTATTTACTTCATTAATTTTTTTTGCTATATTTATTATTTCACGGGTTTTGTTTGGTACCAGGGATTGAACTCACAACCTCGTGATTGGCAGGCAGGTGCTTATGCCGCTGAGCTAAATCCCCAGCCCACAACATGTTATTTAATTAATTTTAAAAGATAAAATAAAAATGAGGAAGACCCAGAAGAGAAATATTTGCCCAAGATGTCTCATCATGCCAGCTCTCTTAGATCACCTGCTGTTAGGAGCAGTGTAGTGACCTGGGTTTAAGCCAAAAGTGGATCAGTGAGAAACTACAACTAGCAATGGAAGAAGAAACACATTTGAATCAGGATTAAGTAGAAGGTTTAGCCAATACAACAGAAAGAAATTAGATGAACAAAAGACTAGAACAGAATAAGTTAAGCCATCACTATATGAAGTAATGAAAAACCCAAAAGTGTCGACTGAAAAGCTAAAAAAGAGTTTAGTAAGTCTGAGTCACTATCTTTCATAAAAAAAAAAAAAGAAGACATAATGGATGGAAAAACCGCGAGTATAATAGCAGCCAACACAATAAAATACCTAGGAACAAACTTAACAGGAATGTGAAGGAAGTAGGTGAAGAAAACTATAAAACACTTTTAAAGGACAGACAAATGCTAGTGAAAAAACATAGCAGGTCTTGTAAAGAAAAGCCTGATATCATAAACATGTCATTCTTCTTAACCCAAAAGTCAAATGCAATTCCAAGAATAGCAAGGAATGTTGAGAAAAAGGAGAGTAATAAGGGGAAACTAGCCCTAGTACATATTAAGGTGCTTTACAGAACTGTAACAATTAAAACAGTACAAAACAATCATATGAATACATAGATAGCAGAACAGAATAGAAAACCTAGAAAATAAACCAAATACTTTCAGCACTTTAATAAAGATTAAAATGGCATTTTGCATCAGTGGAGAAAAATGATTCAATAAATGTTGTTGGGAGAGTTGGATAGCCAACTGAGAAAAGATAAAGTTGGAACCAAACTAGAATAAACTATCCTCAAATGGAGCAAAATTAATATGCTAAACATGAAATCATAAAATAGTAGAAGTTACCAAAAAATGAGGCAACTTGATATTATCTGCCCCTTATTGGAAGAACAGACCACCTATAAAGTAATCTTAAAAAAATTTAATCTAAGTCTGATAATATCTCTATTTCTACCAGTTTACAGAGAATATAGAGGGTAGAGAAGGATATAAACTACACTGCAGCAAAATCCACTGTGGGAGGTTCCAAAGAACAAACAGTGCTCTAAAAAAAAAAAAAAAGGAAGAAAGGAAAGAAAGAAGAAAGGGAGGGTGGGAAGACGGAAAGGAGGGAGAGATGGAAGGAGATGGAGAGTAAATGCCTCTGGATTTAGCAATACAAAGACACATCCACGCCCCATGTGGCTGTTGGGGTGGTCATTCCAAAAAGCAGATCTGATTATGCTCAGAAGCGTTCGGTATCTTCCTCTTACCTACAGGATCCCTCTTATCCCCCTAGCACTGCCAATCAATATCTTTTGTACTTTAGCTATGGTCTACTGCTTTCTAGGGGTCCAACCAATCACCCCTCATGACAAATCCTAAACTTCAAGCACACTGGGTTGTGGTGGGAGTCTCAAGACACCTAGCACATTTTTTTTCTTCTCTGTCATGTTTATCTCTGTTCCCAGAATCTCTTTTCCTTCTCCTGTTTAAGGAGCTTCTACTTTCTGCCTAACCTCAGTTTCCAACTACAATACTCCATCCTTTCAGAAGCCTGCCTCATCTTCCACTAGCAGAACTCCTCTTTCCATTATGTGCATGGAGTCCTTTGTCAAACCTATAACATAATCCATGCCACAGTACCACACTCTTATCTGCTCTCATCAATATTTAATCAATGAATAATCATGTTTTACACCCAAACCAGTCTTTCCCTTAAGGGTCTTAGTTCAAAGAATGGGATTCCAGAAAGAATATCAACAAGCAGGCTTCAAAAAATTTTACCAGTCCACTGAAAGGAATTTATTGGCTTATTTTCAGTCAAAGTGGAATCAACCCCTTGTATTATGCACTCTGCACATCAAGAGCTGCAGTGGAGCCCCTCCCAACAGGCCCAGCACACTCTCAGCCTCCTTCAAACAAGGCTGAGTTCTCCTGGGGCATTTGCCAGCTGATCCCCTTGTCTCATTGCTCAGTGAGCAGAGTGAAGCTCCACGAGCTTGTTTATGGAGTCAGTCAGGAGAGCAAAGGCTCTGACATCCACCTAATTAGATCTCCCAGAAAGCAAAGGACCTGTTTACTTGTCTGGTTCTTGTATGTGTAGGAGTATATATTTGGGATTATTGAGAAAGTGTTTATCTGCAGAAAATCACTTGACCAGAGAGGCAAAGAAAGCATGGAAGGAGGGCAGAAGCTTCTATAATTGGCCCCCCATGTCAGGGAGCTGCCTCCACTGCTGTGGGCTTCTCAGGACTTTTACTCCTCCTTTCTTTTTTTCTTTTACTCAAATACAATCCTCTTATCTCCTCTTTGGTATTTTAACAAATATCATTTAGTTTCCTCATATTACTTCCCTGCAGTGACAGCACATAGCAGACCTCAATACTCCAAATGGCCATTTATGTTTCCACAGACTGGCTTAAATCTCTTACCCTAAACTTTTTATGACTTTTTACATTGGAGAACTGACCTAAATCACTATAGCTAACTACTGTCTGTGTACTAGTAATACTGGGATCACAGGACTTTAAGTTGGAAGATAGCGAGTGATCATCTAATGAGCCAGTGTTACATTGAGCTTAGTAAACACAAGAGGAATCTATTTGTCCAAGATTCCATCAGTTGACTGCAGATCCTTGAACGAGTTTGTTTTCCTAAAAATCTACTTTATTCTTATTTCCATCACAGTAAGCTGTCTCTGTTCCTTTCATATTATTTCCTTAATCTTAGAAAAACCATTTTCAAATTTGTTTCATAAGAAACTGTGGTCTGGTCTTTAAGATCCTCAAAAGAAGAGGTTTCCTGCTATCAAGAGCATCTTCTTGAATTATCTTTAAATTCTCTCTCACCATTGGGAGTAGAGGTGGAAGTGAGACCCATGTTACTCATTTTCAGTTGGAAGAATCCCTCTTCAATTCACCTGCCCTCAAAAGGTTCTGTGACCCACTACTGATGCATTCATAACATCTCACATTCAGGAAGCTGTATTCAGGCCAACAAGGGCAGAAGACAGACAAGACTCCACCGCAACTACTTGGCCAAATACCAGGAAAGATGCTAGATTTATCGCCCTGTGTTATAGCTCAAAGTAAATGAAAAAAAAATATCATTATAAAATAAATAATTCTTGTGAGAGTCTTCCTTCATTCACCCAAATGTTTTGTGGGGCACAAATTACTTCTGTATGCTATAAGAAGAAAATTCCTATATGTTCAAGTAGACAGTTTGGTTTAACTTGTGCCCCCCCCATATGATTAGTTGAACTCCTAATACCTAGTACCTCAGAATGTGATCTCATTTAGAGATAGGGTCTTTACAGAGGTCATCAAGCTAAAATGTGGTCATTAAGATATGCTGCAGTCCAATGTGACTGATGTCCTTGGAAAAAGAGGAAATTTGGACACAGAGACACATACAGAAAAAGACAAAGGACAACATCATGCATAAGCCAAGGAACACCTGAGGCTACCATGAACTGGGAGAGAAGACTGAAACATTCTTCCTTATGGCATTCAGGATGAACCAGTCCTGTGACACCTGATTTCAGACTTCCAGCTGCCAGAGCAATGAGACAATGGATTTCTGCAGCTTAAGCCACTCAGCGTGTAGCACTGTTAGTTAAGCCCTAGTAAATGAATACACCTCCTGATGAGGAATAAGGTTCAGAAAACCCCAGCCAGTCCTGCTAGGAATCAGCTCTGCTAACAGAAGGCCCACTTCTAAATGGTAACAGAGGCGTATAGCTTAGCTTACCACAGAAAATAAATCTAAGACATTTTCCACTTTGGAATAATTGTCAGATATCTGCAAAGGCCAATCTTAAATAATGCTTCGCTCCAAATATCGCACCATCACTTTTGCAAACCAAGGTATAGAAAGTAGTCACATATAGATACAGATGTGTACACACAACACATGCTCACCAACACATGCATACACAGAGAGTATATACCTTTATTTGGTCTCAAATAGACTATTAGCGCCCAGAATTTCTGGGACTGTGATTTCATATGATTCCTGTCAGTTTAGCAGATGAGATTGGAACAGCTGCATCTTCAATACACATTATTGTTTTATAAAGATGCCCAGAGTGCATTACAATTAAATTACAGAGCTGTCAAAAAAGGTTATAATTATAACATTTATTCACCACATTTACAAGCCAGACATACATAAAAGGAACTGAAAGCTGAAGAAAAAAAAGACAAAAAACCCCACTCCACATCACTTACCTCAGCAGGAAATCTGGGTGAGGGAGAAGGGAAGAAATCCCTTTCTAACGGTACTGCTCTGTGATTCCAGAGGGTCTTCCATCCAGAAGCTGGAGGTTCTGCAAGCTACTATCTGGTGGCCACTCCTCTCTCCTTCAGCGTTGGGAAAGGAGGGCCAGCAGGGCCACCATGACTCTCCTGAAGCTCCAGACAAGCAAGGGAGGAGCTGGGACTGAACCCAGAGCAAGAGCAGACCCGTAGAGGGCTGAGCAAAGAAATCAAAATCAGGCCAGTTGGGCCTGCTGCTTGCTGGGCTCCCTCTACACAAGCATATTAATTGACCCAGCAGTTATTTATCATGCAGCTCTTTTGGGAAGCTTGGAAATCATTCTCACTTTTCCTGCTAGAATGACACAAGGTAAAAGAGAGGAAGAACAGTCCCAAATGCCATTTATGTTAGCCAATTTTGTTACTAATCAATAATGCATTTAGCACCACTGGAAGAATGGTGCCACTCAGTCACCTCCAACCTCAGCATCCGGAAGATAAACTGAAGGTAGTAATGCCTGTGCAATGAGCAAACTCCCTGAGTACAAAACACAAAAACCAAACTAGCAGTATCACATCCATGTATCAATCAAGTAATGAATACTTAATTTTCTACCTCTAGGTCTAAAACACTGTGCTAGACACTGTCAGAGGCGCAGAGAGGGCCTGATTTAGACTTGTTTCTCAAGAGCTTATAAAGCAGTTGAAAATATAAGACACACAGAAAAATGAAGCAAGACAATTTACATACTGTGATAAATTATTAATTCAGCCATATGGAGAAGTACAGTGGACTAAATGTTTATGTACTCCCAAAATTTGCATATTGCCCTCTTAACCCCTACATCATGGTATTAGGCAGTACCTAATTATTAGGTACTGGGAGATGATTAGGTCATAAAGGTGGAACCCTCAGGAATGAGATTAGTGCCCTTACAGAAAAGGCCAGCAAGTGTCCCCTCACCCTTCCATCATGTGAAGTTGCAATAAGAAAAGGCACCCCTATGAGGAAAGGGGTCCTCATCAGACCCTGAGCCTTCGTCCTGAACTTCTTAGCCTCTTACCCTGTACTGTGAGGAACAAACAGCTGGTCTACAGTATTTTATTGTCACTGCCCATATGGACTAAGACTAGAAGTCTAGGAAAGCAGAAAATTACCTGATTCTAATCTGTTAGCTTCTCACCTTTGCTTCCCTAAATGTGACCACTTATAGTAGCTTTCTCATCATCTTCAGACTTACCTGAGTTTTCTCCTAAAAATGCTATTTCAATAGATCATTCAATCTCACCTTCCTTCGTACTATAAAGCTTCCCCCTGTCAATCCCCAACCCTACCCCACCGCCCAATTTCAGTGTTGCCTGGTGGCTTAAAGTGAAATGAATCTCTGGGGGGAAAGGAAAACATCTTTAACAGTGTGATCTACCATAAAATCCATGACTTAATGGGAGTTGTTCTCTGAGTTAAGACAAAGGAGAAACTACATCACATTATTTTCTTCTCTGGTGCCCTGGCCAGATACCACATACTGATCATATTGTTCTTTTCCTGCCTACCCCACAGTTCTCCTTAACACAGTCATGGGCAAAAGATCAAAACAGATATGTGATACAGAAGACATTTACAAAGTCAGATTTTATGTCTAACTTCCTATTAATTATGTCATACATCATTTAGTCCTCTGGGTTCAAATTGGGATGAGCAAAGATGAGTGTGGCAGAGACTGACAGCTGTCCCCCATACCCATGCTCTTTTTCCTCAAGGTACTGAACTCTGTGCCCCATGGCTGCATACCTTGCACCTGGTATAAAGTTCAAGACCATGTTCTGGTTAGGGCATGTGGGAATGCAGGGATACGGGGAACTTCCAGGATGTGTACTTAAAGAAGGGCATACCCTATGTTTCTTCCTCTCCATCCCAAACACAGACATTTTGCACTAGCGGGTGAGGAGCATAGGTCCCATATGTCTGTCTGGAGTGTTGCCACCATGTCGACCCTGAGTCATCTTATTTATGCTGTTATTTTCAGTATCAGCTCTTTCCAGTCAAGCTTATATCCTAAATGGTAAATTAGCACACACTAATTACACTAAATAATCCTTTCAGCAGTAACAAAGCAATGGGGGAAAGAGTTGAAGGATGCTTCCCAATAAAAATCAAAGAAAATATTCTTTCCGTTTGCTATAAATATATTGAATGGTGAGAATCTTATATTCCTATGAATTCTAGACTTATCTACAATAGAAGGTAAGCAAGTACACAGGCTTGAATAATATCTCTGCATATAAATAATATATCTCTGCATATAAATTTGTTAATACATAATATCTCTAAGTCCACAGGTGCAAGACTGAACCACAGTACTAACAAACTGTCTCCATAAAGCTTGAAATTTTGCCCAGCAGAAATCTCAGACAAACCTAAAACACATCTGAGGATCCAAACAAGTAAATAAAAGAAAATATTGTTTCTACAAGATATTAGACTTTTAGCAGCCCTTTCCCCAACACAGACACAGATACACACACACACACACGCACAATAAGTAACATCCACAACCAGAAAGAGTTATTAGAGACAGATTTCTGTTCCTGTCAGCCCTTTAATCCCCTGTATATGGTTCTACTGTGAATTACACAAACACATTCACGCACACTCACATGCATAGAAACAAAATGTTTAAATAAGTTCTAAAAGAGTTTAGAAAAGTTCATGGGGCCCGAATGATGGGTCTATTTTGTATGGAAGCTGTTTTATACACAGGGTTAAACCAGGGCCTATTTTAAAGTACAGTCACTTTTCTGGTCAATCCATTCCTTGGCTTTTCTGTAGTCTGGGTACAGGACTAGATGGTCATGCAAAACATTGGCAAGACCCTGGTGCTACTTTTACAAAATTCACAGTAGAACCACGTGCAAAGGTTAAAAGGCTGACATGAAAGAATTCTACCTTCCATCACTCTTCTGGGTGGGGACATTATTTATTTTTGGTGGGTATGATCAAGGAATGGAACCTGATGTCTTAATTTTCAATGTCAGGTCCTTTTATAAAAAATCCTCTTAAGAATGACTTTCCTTGCTCCAATCCCCACCATTTCTTGACTCATTCTTAAGCAAAGTTAGCCGGAAATTACAAAAGACTATAAACATTACTTTCTTCTGGTACTATCAGCAGAACCCAGGGCTTCATGCATGTCAGGTTTGTGCTCTGCCACTGAACTACACCCCCAGCCCTTTTAAGTTTCATTTTGAGGCAGGGTACTGTTAAGTTGCCTTGAGTAGTCTTGAACTTAAGATCCTCCAGTCTTAGCCTCCCAGTTAGCTGGAATTACAAGTGTGTGCCACCACACCTGGCTCAAGTCTGTAAAGGATGTGATACACTTTGCTATTTAATTTTAAATTATTCCCTTTGTTGAAACATGTATCATCTTAGAAGTGAGATCTAAAGCCCCACCAACCTAGAACAGAAATGTTCAGGAGACCAAAGGATCTGCTTGCCTGATACTAAGAACTCATTCAGCCAAGCTCAACATATGCATCATGTAGTCTAGATAACCAGCAATTTATAATCACAAGGTGTTATGGTTTATACACTGTGTCAACTTGAGAAGTCTAGAAGCTTAACTAAGTGATTCAGCAGCTCTACATCCTGGGGTGTAGAGAACAAGCAGTTATCATTCTAGGATATTGTTCATTGTGTCAATTTGAGAAGGTCTGAACTTTAAGTAATTCAGCAGGGGGCCAGGGTCCCTAGTTTGTAACTTCCTCATCCTGTGCAAGAGGAGGGCAGGCAGATGGTGTGAGTGCTACACCCACCCCAGGGGAGCTGCCTGCATACATTTAAAAGGCAAACAGGAGGGACTGATTGCTGCTTCTGGAGCAGCTCTTCTTGGCCTTAAGCTTGGACATTGTCTTCCTGGCACAGACTGTTTGGTTCCTGCCTGGACTCCTCTTCAGCCTCCATCATAGATTCTTCAGTGTTGCAGACCCATAGGCCTCCTGATGCGGACTTGCACGGGACACTGCAGTAAGCTCCAGCTCTTGGGCTGGACCCTTCAACCTCTATAGTGCAGACACCCTCTGCACGCTCCTTTATTCAACTTTGTAGCTGACCATTGTAAGCCAATCTTGTAATCTCTTACACAGTTGTATGTCTTGTATTACATCTGTTTCTCTAGTAAACCCTGACTGATACACAAAGTAAGGAACTTTTAAAATATATGAGCCAACTACTGATAAAAAGGGCAAGGATACATAGCATAGGGTGCAAACCAGAGAAGATTAGGTACTCATGGACACACATCAAGGTATTTGGATTGTCACATGGGCAAAGGACATCCCAGCTCAGCATCTTCTAACCTGTAAGGGACCAGCAGGGCGTTCTCTAACCACGGCTCTATGTTCCCAGCCTGTTCCCTGCATAAGGACACCTGGCCAAGAACTCCACTGAGGTAGTGAAATGCAGCTTGCTGCCACTCAAACCAAGTGCCAGCCTGCCTCCACCTGCCAAGGACTGTGTCCAAGCACTGGAAGGGCAGTCTTTTCCAACTATGTGCAAGGCTGCAAGTCGCGGGCCCCAGGACTGCCTCTGCCCAGGGAGAGCACCTTTTCCTCATTGTCAAAAGGAAGTTTTGTAGCTAGGATTTCTGCTCTACTGGCCACTGGCCCCTACAGAGGTTAGTACTACATGAATTCCAAAGGAAAGGCAGGCAGACAACTGGGGTTGCTATCTGTGTGTCCTTTCTTGGTAATGGGTACGATACTTCCAGTCGGGAGGTTGAGGCTGAGAGGGGAAAGAACTAGGTTTGTTCTCAGAAGTGCAACCCAAGTAGTTTCCCAGGGCCCTGCACTTGTTTTAATGCTTTGTTTTCATTACCTTATTTTTTTTATTTTATTTTATTTTTTTGTCTTTTTGAGGCAAGGTTTCACTACTGGTTCTGGTTGGCTTTTAAGTCACTTTGTATCCCCAGGCTGGCTTTAAACTCACAGCAATCTTCCTGACTCAGCCTCCCAAGTGCTGGAATTACAGGTGTGCGCCACCACACTTGGCAATTGCCTTAAAATCTTAGTACCTTTTTTTTATTTTTTTTTTAAAGATTCACTTTCATTTTGCCCTGGAACCCACAGATGATGTGGTTGCTTCTGACATTTAGGATGACACAGTGACATGCAAAGGAGTTAGGAACAACTTCGTGTGGAGGTTGGGGGCTAAGGTAGGCAGGGACTTACAAACCAGGGTCTGTCACAGAAAGGGGGGGGGGTCAGGGCGAGTAACTCAGGGCCCAACTGCTCCTCCTCCAATGTGAACACCCTGAGTGAAGACTCACTCCCAACGCCCAAGTGCACAAGACCTGTCCTGATTATGGGGCAACCAGCACAAGACAGCAGGAAAGCGAGACAAAGAGCAACTGCTCTACTGGCTGATTTGATCACGGGTACTTCTTGCTTCTGTAAAAATGTGAAGTTTCAGGGTTTGATCAGCATACTCGTCTGCCCTCCCATCCCCTCTTTCACACTGTAACATTTTGACTCGGCTCTTTTATTAAAGTTCTTATCATAAGGTGAAATATTAGAAAATTGCTTAACTATTGTATGTACTCCACAAACTCACGGATCCAAAGAGACAAGTGACTAGTGTGAAGCACACTCTTTCAGTGAAAATAAGTATCTCGAATTTTCAAATTGATAGAATAAATGAGGCCTTGAGACTCAGCCTCTCTAGGAAATGGGTCATAGGTAATTTTTATTATCATGCTTATATTCATACTTATGTTCAAAGCATTTATATTCATGCTTATTTTAAAAACAGTTTATGATTAGAAATTATTTCAAAAGATCTATTCTTTTTTTTTTTGGTACCAGGGACTGAACTCAAAACCTTGCATTTGCCAGGCAGGTGCTTAAGCTACTGAGCTAAATTCCCAGCTTAAAGAATGTATTTTTGGATTTTTTTTTTTTTTTTTGGTACTGGGGCTCAAACTCATGACTTTGTTTTTGCCAAGCAGGCACTTATGCTGCTGAGTTAAACACCCAGCCCTTTTTATTTTTTTTTGGTACTGGGGATCTAACTCACAATCTCACGCTCATCAGGCAAGCACTTACACTGCTGAGCTAAATCCCCAGCAAAATATCTAACCTTAGTGAAAGTTATTTCTATGTATTTTAGAAACAATTTTTTCCATATAAACTGCTGATAGACTAATTAGAAATTACTTTAGTCAATTCATTAAAACTGATTCCTTAAGGATTTCTACTTGGCAATACTTTGATAGTCCAACTGAAATTACTGCAGCCTTTCATATTTGAAAGCCTTAAGAATGTCACTTAATCTTTTAAATATAGAGTTTGAAAAACAGAAAAAAACCACAAATAAAAATCACTCATAATCCAATCACTTGAAAAATTATATATAACATAAAAAGTAAAATATACCCAATCTGTTTCACCTGAACATAAACAGACTGATACACAAATATATCTTCTCTACAAATGTATCTTCTAGAAACAGAAGGAGAGGCTGCACATGGAGGCACACACCTGTAATCCTAGCACTCAGGAGGCTAAGACAGGAGGATTGTTGTGCGTTTGAAGCCAGCCTGAGCTACACAGTGAGTCCAAGACCAGCCTGAACTACATAGTAAGACACTGTCTCAAAAAAAAAAAAAAAAAAAAAGACGAAGGAGAACTATAGTTTTTACTTCTTTGCATAAAAGTAAATCATATACATGTACACTGAGCAGTACATATACTGGTACCTTAGCCTTACTGTCTATCTCATGATTTATTTAGCCAATAGCTAAAAATTTGGTTATCTCCAATTTATTGCCATTGCAAATATGGCCTCAGTGAAGACTCCTGTACATGTGTTTGTATTGTTATTTCTTGAAATAAGGTCTCACTACATTGCCCAGGCTGGCCTTTAACTCCTTCTGCCTCCCAAATAGCTGAGAAGACAGGTATGTGTTCCACTGCCTTGACTGGAAGCATGCGCTGTTACATATGCTCTTACTTCTGCAGAATTTGTAAGATTGTTACTCTTGAAATACAGAAATGTTAAATCTTAACAAATGCTATCAAATTAGTCTCTTAAGAGGCTGATCAATTACACTCTCCTAATTTATGAGTACTCACTCTCCCAAGTCCTTTACTGCACTTGACATTATCAGTTTTTTTAAACTGTTCCAAACTGATTCTTGAAAAAAAGAGAAAAAAGGTTTACATTCACATCTCCTAAGCAACTTTCAAAATATATTTTGGCCAACTGTGAAATTTCTGTAAATGTATTCGTGTCCACTGCCCCTTTACCCATTGATCATGATCTTTCTCTTTTGCCGTTCACCCTTGGTTACGTACTGCTCAGTGCCCCAGCCGTGCTAGTGGAAATCACTGCTTCACCATGCCCTTATTGTGAGGGCCTAGCACCAACCAAGGACGGACTAGTTTTATTAATTATCCTCTGACTGTTTTCACATCCTTGCACACAGGAATAGAAGACAGGTATCTATGTGCTATAAATGAGCAAGAGTTTGAAGCTTTCCAGTGTAGTAGAAAGCTCTAATACAAAGATGGTATAACGGAAAGCATCACACCACATCTACAGCTATGAAGTTATTTTCCTCATAACTTCATGAATAATTGCATGCATATACACAGGAGTGAGAAGCACAGCACACCTCAGCACACAGCAAACAGCCTTTGAGAGACAGAGCCATCTATTCTCGCAAAAAATTTTAAAAATCATTACACACTCATTAGGCCATATAAAAATATCTGGATGTTTTTAAAAACTAAAATAAAACATAACCTCTCAAATGGCAATAGTTTGGTTTGAATCGTTTTATGCCTTTTCTTTAAACTCTCTAAATGTTATTTGAATTTCATTTAAAAATAATTTTAATTATAAAATTTGCAATAATGTTTCTTCCATTCTGAATATAATAAAAATACTACATTCTATACCTTTAAAAGGTGAATTTTATGATACATATATCTCAATAAAACTTTTTTTGTACTGAGAATCAAACTCAGGACCTTGCCCTTGCCAGGCAGGTGCTTCTGTTGCTAAGCTATATCCCTGGCCCAATAACACTTTTTTTAAAGAGACAGAACTTTTCTATGCTACCCAAACTAACTTCTGGATCAAGCAATCTTTCTGCTTCAGCCTCCTTAGTAGCTGGGATTATAGGCACATACCACTGAGCCCAGCTCTAAGGCTGTTTTTTTAAAAGTGAATTTTAATAGCTGAAACAGTACTCAATGTAGACAGGTGGTGTATAGAAGCTTAATTTTGCTGTAAAAAATAAAGTGGCTATAAAAATACTATTTAAATAAACAATGTTTTAATGTTGCATCAATTTTATATTAACAATTCTAGAAGGTAGTAGAATATCTAAATGCTATATAGCAGAAGACTCTTTCTGGTCCCTGTATTTGGCAATGATATCTGATGAGTATCTGGTGATTATTTCAAGTATCATGGAAATCACTGATCAGCATATTTGAAAACTTCTAGGTGGTTTTCATCTGAAGCAATTTACAGTCTGTGTGTAGTGACCTATGTTCCTGATGTATTTATCAAAAGTGTTAATCCTGGGAGAGAAAGTATCATCAAAGATACTCATTCCTCGCTTCCTCCTCCTCTGGTTCAGCTTCTGAGTTCTCAAGCTGATGATTAATGAAGATTTCATTGTGTTAAATTATTTCATATAAAAACTAAGTTCTAGGTTAATTAAAAAGCCACAGAGAATAAATGAATTCCATTCATCAACAGCATAATATAATGGACAAGAGCTCTCTGGCTCTCCTATTGGAACTTTTTATTTGAATGTCCAGGCACAAAGAAAGGGAGAACTTGCCACAAATACTGCCTTTAACATGTAAAAACGGAAGCCAGAGTAATCACCATGGTAAAAATGAAATTCTTTTACTGTAATGAGTTTGGGAAAAAGAGACTTCTGCATGTTTTAAAATTTCTATCTTTGAAAAGAAAGAATAAAAACTGTAACAAATGAAGATTTCTTGAGTTATGGTGACATGGTTCATGGAAAGAAACAGTATCACCATCTTGGGATCCTAACTGCCAGAAGTTTAACTTTCAGAAGTGTGAGATCCGTCTTTAGATGCTCAGGGAAGAAAAAACTCTCTGGCAAGAAACTTCCTGGTGTTGTTTTGTTCTGTTGGTTTATTTGTTTCTTTTGGGGAAGTTCTTAGGGAGTGAAGCATGAATCATACCAATATTGCTGAAGGCTTCAAACTAAAGAAGAGCATAGAGAAAGGTTCTAAAGAAGCCTGTTTCTCAAACCTACACTAACTTATTGCTCAAAGCATGAAAATGGTGCTATTAGGGTATCAGTACCATTATAACCAAAAGTTTGCAAATTGAAGTCAGTAGTCTGTTTTAAATAACATTTTTTCACTAAATTCCAGTACTTCTTATACTTTTCCTTTCTTGGTTTGGTACATTAACAAGTTTTGTTTTTGTTTTGGTTTGGTTTGGCTCTGGTGGGCTGCATCTCATTCAAGTGGTTGTTTTTCTGTTCATCTTACCATGGCAGGAAAATTGAAGAACCTTACCAGAAGAACCTTTTTTAGGAGTGGCTTTGCTGTTATATGTGTGACAAGATATGGGACAGACTGCTCTCAAAGTGCTGCTCCATCCCAAGGGTGGTAAAAAGGAATGCAACAAAACACAAACAAAAACCAGGAGATTGATAAAATACCAAGTTCCCTGATGAATGAAAACCAGAGGGAAATTTCTACTGAATATTAAGCAATTTATGACTGCCCAGACTTCACCCAATCTGAATCACCAAAAGAAAAATTTAACACCCCATGCTTAATACTTTGATCTCATTTTGAAAAGTATAGTTTTTTTCTATGCCAATTATTTTTCCCTTCAATTTTAAGGGCATAAATCTTTTGTTGTTTTACTACTTAAAAACTCAGCATGAGGACTAAACAAAAATTTTTTCCACCCTATGCATACTAAGAGGACATGGCAATAACAGACTATCTAGAACACAATAAGCAATAAAAATAACTCATAAATATAGCACAAGAGCTCTTCTGGGGAAAGTTTTATGTCTGTCTGCTCCTCCACAGGTACTAAGCAGTTTAGTGTTGATTTCCTATTTTCCCCCCTACATTTCCTCCTATTTCCTTGTTAGAAAATATCCCCCACCCAATCCAAGGGAACAGATGAATGGAAAAAACACTACTATATTATAGAAGGGTGGAATGAGATCATTATGGGTCTGCTTCTTCCTTGATTCAGTGCAAAAGTCAACCTCCAGGGTCAGAGGCTGCTGGTCACACACATTCCCTCAGGAGCAGCCGCCTGCTCCTCTCTTTGAAGTTTGTGGCCAATGCGCTGCACAATTTGTTTAAGAAATGACAGCTTAATGATGGCAATTTAATGTATGTTCTTTAAATCTAAAAGTAAAACAAGATTTATTTGGGATTTAAATAAGCAATGCTTGAGAAATCAACTCTCTTATACCCCCAAATAACGAATAACTGCAGAATGGCCCAGAGGAATCAGATTTACAGCAAAGTAAATCTGTGATTTCCAAAGGGGAAATACAAGACACACATCACCAATGGAGTCAGACAGCCTGGGGATATAGCCCAGTGACACAGTACCTGCCTTGCAAATGCAAGGTCCTGAGTTCAATTTGCAGTGCAAAAAAAAAAAAATAAAAAATAAAAAAAATAAAAAAGTCACACAATGAAAAATAAAATATTTTCAAAATCAAAATCACTCTCTACAATAAATAAATGAAGACATTTAAGAGGGTTCATAACCTTCTGAGGGATGTGGTAAAAGCTCCATTGTCTGAGTCACAGAAAATTGCACTGGGCCTGGCTTTCACAAATGCACTGCAAAGTCATACACTGGCTGGAGGAGTGGGGAGTGGGAAGCAAAGTTTAGTGTATTACAGAGAGTGTTTTCCCTAGCTCCCTTCATCCGAATTTTGATTTCTACTTTCTTAAGGGTATTTTCTTTCTTTCTTTCTTTCTTTCTTTCTTTCTTTCTTTCTTTCTTTCTCTTTCTTTCTTTCTTTCTTTCTTTCTTTCTTTCTTTCTTTCTTTCTTTCTTTCTTTCTTCCTTCCTTCCTTCCTTCCTTCCTTCCTTCCTTCCTTTCTTTCTTTCTCTTGTTTTCTGGTTTTGAGACAGGGTTTTACCATACAGTTCAGGCTGGCCTTGAACTCACTTTATAGCCCAGGCTGGTCTTGAATTTGCAACAATCCTCCTGCCTCAGCCTCCCAAGTGCTGGGATTACAGGCATGTGCCACCATGCCCAGCTTCCTTCTTTCATATTTCAACTCATTTTTTACTAGGTTGGTGAGTTGAGTCTCACCATTGCTTCACTTTTTAAAGTTTATTGTTTCTTGTGTTTGTGAGATGGAAAATTTGCTAATGAAGCTTGGTAGAATTTTGTGTAAATAGAGAATCACTAGGCGCTGAGACCAAAGAGCTCCCCCAGGAGTTTAGTGCAGCAGGGGACTGGCATCTGCTTTAGCTGTTTTCGCTCTGTTTATGTCTGGGTACTTTGCTGCTCCTAGATGCATGAGGTTATTGCACAAGTTATTTGAGGGTACATCCAGGTATTTTTGTATACTAAAAACAACAGGAAAAAGATGGCTTCTGTCTCTTTAATTTGCAACTCACAATAGCCACTTTAAACCATACCTGAAACATCGGCACTCACAGCCTCACCGTGAACATTCTTTGTAAGTTTAATTTCCTCCGTGGCCATGACTTTAGTAAATGTTACTGAAATAAAAAGTACAGCATGCAAATCTATGAACACAAAGCTTATGGAAATAGAGGATGACAGCGTCCCACAACGATAATATCAGTTGCATTCTACATCTCGCACATCAGTGGACACAAGAACATTACCTTCACCATGTCGATGCATATCATAAGTGATACAATGAAAGAGAGGGAAGAAACACAGTGACACCTGTAGTAAAACACCAAAATTATTATTGCCTTTCACAGTCTACAAAAACTGCACATCCACCCAATTAGTGACCCATGTCCTGAGGGGCAATTTACTGTATTCCCCAGACCTGAAAAGCAAAGGTAGGATCAGTTCAGAGTCATATTCCTTTTTACTATCAGCAGCATCAAGATTCACGTTAAATGAAACTACTTAATCCCCCAACTATGCATAAGAAAAATTCAACTTACCAAATTTATAACCTTCTCACCTCTCAATTATTTTGTTTCAAAATGATCTCTCATATCCAAAGGTTTAAATTCTGGTACTAAATGTAGTACTACATTTAGTACTAGAATTTCTCTTAGTACTCTCAGAGAAGAGAACAAGTTTATAAAACAGCAATAATCCATGAATAGCATTTTCTACCGTTCCTGCATTGTTTTTCCAATAACTCAAAATTCCTTGCAGATACACATGCACATAGATGTTATAAGGGAAAAAAATATCCTGGGTTGGCAAAAATAATTTTTAAACACTTAAATTGTGTAAGGTCAAGGCTGTAGTTGTGGTTTGAGTGTACCCTCCAAAGGCTCATGTGTAGGAGCTGGGTGCTCAGTGTATGAAACGCTGGTGGAATCTGAAGAGGTAGAACCCTGTGAGAAATGACTGGGTCACTGGGGACATTGTCCTCGGAAAGGATTTTGGTAGCTTCTGTAGGGCCCTGGTTCTTGAGAGAGCAAGTTGTTACAAAACCACAAGCCTAACCCTTTCCCACTCTCTGCTTCCTCTCTCCCTGTCAGGTATCTTCATCTCACCCACACTCCAGTCATGATGCCATTTGCCATGACTTCACACAGCCAATAAGACCCTCAATAGAGCAGAGCAGGACAGACTTCCTGCCCTGGAACCTCCAAATCCATAAGCTAAATAAAGCTGTTTTATTTACAAAGTATGTATTAAGCCTTGGGATTCTGCTATAGCAGCAGAAAACAGACTGAATACCATTCATCATTCTCCTGTGCTGCCCTTATGCATGTTTCCATTTGAAGTTCTGCTTCTTTAGGAAATTCCACCTGCTGCTCTAGCTCATGCCTTTAGGTTCCTTTGGCACCCATCTTCCTATTTGGTTCAGTAATCACCCAGTGCCTTAATGTCATATTTTCCCAACCTCTCATTTTTTTTTAAAGCGCCAATCATATTTTTCTATATTCCCATGACCCTCAAACTGCTGATCTTGGAATTTCTATAGCTTTGATCAGCTGTAACCTACAACGTTTTGCCATGAGACAACTGTATCCTTTCCATCACAGTTATACCCATATTTTGACTATACTTCCCACTGTGCTTGGAAACTCCCCTATTCTGGAACAGCAGTTGTATTAAGCAAGATTTGTATCCTCCCTACTTGTGTATCATGGTATGAAGTATTTCCTTAAACACAACATACGTTTTTCTTGACCTGTCCCAGTTCAAGTTCTTGCTATTTTAAAGGACCCACATCACTTGTGGAAAACAAAAAGCATGAAACAATATATTTTGTATACCTTTAGTCAACATTACAACACAAAGGTCTGTTTCTTTAAAAAGTCTTAAATTTATTATTTGCACCCTTTCTTAATGCTACAAAACTTTTTCTATGACAACTAACATACTCTCCACATAAATGTCATCTCTCTAGCTGGAAATGACTAGATCAATCCAAGAAGTATTAATCAGTTTAGGGGATCAATCCACTTTCAAAGAGTTAACTCTATTTCCCTTGGTTCTCAGCCCACTACGGCTGCAGTAACAAAATATCACAGACTGGTTTCTAAGGCTCGGAAATTTATTTCTCACAGTTCTGGAGGCTTAAAGTCCAAGGTGCCTGCAGATCCAGAGTCAGTAAGGGCTTGCTTTCTGGTTTGTTGTTGGTATCTTCCAGCTGTGTCCTCACCGGGTGGACAGCATAGCCAGCTGTTTGAGGTATCTTTTATAAAGACACTAACCCCATTCATGAAGGCTATGCCCACTACCATAATCACTTCCTAAAGGACTCACCACCTAACACCATTACATTCCAGGTTAGGACTTTAACGCAGGAGTTAGGGGAGCAGCATTCAGAGCACAGCACTATGCTTTTATTTTTCATTTTGTTTACTTCTAAAATCAGCTCTAGTACTAATGGCTCCTTATGCAATTTTGATTCCTTTTATATATCTCTAAGCTGCTTCTTTAGCTGAATTATTGTGTACTTCTTAACCTAAAAATCTCAGTATTACTGAAGAATTGAATATTTTGAGGCTTTGTTACTTTTTGTTTGTTACCATTGTTATAGTGCTGTGAATGGCACAATATTGCTTTTCAACGCAATTTCCTGGTTTGACTTACAAATGCTTTCTGAGGGATTGGTCTGGAATCAGTTATGCACTTTCTCTTGTAGATCTATTGACACTGTACACTGTAAATATTACCTGTGACTTTGGTTTTTACAATCTACTCATCTAGTCATACAATGTTAGCAAAGAGTTGGGAAAACATATCTCACTCTACATGAGAAAGTACTTGTAATCATTTTATGCCTACACACACTGGTTTGTATGGTGCTCATATTAGTATACTTTTTCCATTCAATCTGAGTCATCAACTATTTCTGCAGTTTCCATTAAGTCCACAATATCAAACTATGCAGACAGAGAATAGAAAAGGAGATATAAGTCATAGCTCACTCTTAGCAAAATTATATTCTCAACAGAGGCGGGATAGAGGAGGTTCTACTACTGGAATTTAAAAACAAGAAACTTTTACCTAATTTTCTAAGTAAAACATAGTTGCCTATAACTATTATTTGATTTAGTATATGCCAATTTGACTATTTGCAAATGAGTCCCTGAGACTATACATGTGACACTTGTTAAATAACAAATAGCAATTTGCAATTTTGTTGAAGAATGAGTCTCATAATTTAGTATCAACAACTGAATCTCAAATACTTGTTTTATTTTCAATTCATACTGCATTTTGGAAAAGAAGAAAATCTCTGTATGTGTCCTTTAAGATTCTCAAGAATCTGCTGCTTCGTATCATACTTTTTACGTTTCTTGTTTCACACAGCCTTTCTTTTGGCGGTTACTTTTATATAGATGAGTCAGTGCTATAGTAGGAAGAGGCTAACTCTGTAACTATCTTGCTGGGTGCTCAACACACATTAGGACAATATGCCAAACTGTGAGCTAAGCTGGGGTCCCCAAGATTGACCAGATACTGTTCCTGCCCCCAGGGGAACCTCATGGCTTTGTGGTAAGGTAACAGGGAAGCTTGTAATAATTAATCTTATGTCACTCCTCTTTAATGTCAAGTATTATAAATCTATGTGAAATTTCAAAAATCTTTGGTGCCTGTATTTGGTAGAGGAAAGTTCACTTCTTTTGAGAGCTACAGAATCTTCTTATTCTGATTACTCAAGATCAAATTCTTTCCTTAGATTACCTGGTTTACTATGTACAGAACAACATTTATGCTGTTCTCTGGAAGCTTTGTAAAATAAATTTTTCATGACATGTTAGACTTCAATAATTTCCTTATTCCTTGGTCTATTTTTTAAAATTTCTCATTTTATTTCTCTGCTTTTCCTCATGGTCAAGCTCTTCCCATTGACTCTTTACATGGCCAATCTTCTCATATCTACGCCTGGTGGAGCACTTGTATCATGCCTTACTTCCTGACCATAGTACTAAATAGAAGGTGAAATCTGTTGGGCAGTAGCCATGACATGGTTCCAAGTTAAAACTCCCATTACCATTCACTTTCTTGAAGACAGAAAACTTACTGCCGACTCATGACTTGTGCACCTCCTTCAATGTAACTAGGCTCACATATAGGATTATATAGGATTTTAAAAGTCTTGAAAATTTTTGATAGAACAGGTTTTAAGTAGTCTTTATTGCTTTCATTGTAGAAGCTGCTATAGAGAGTCCACATGTTACCCATGGTTGTATATCACAACTGTGAATTGTTTTGTTCTGCAACCAAGGGTTCATTTTCCCTTAGGAATAAGATCATGGGTGGTGGCTGTGGTAGTCCACTGGGATTCCATAAGGAACAGCTGCTGATTCTCTTAACCACTGGCAGTGCTACTGAGGAACATATGCCCTGGGGTGCATAGAATAACAGCCCCCAAACGCGTCTGCTTTCAAATCCCTGCAGACTGTGGATATGTTATCTTCCATGGCAAAGAGGACTCTGCAGATGATGTTAACTGAGATGGGAAGATTAGCTTGGATTATTACAGTGAGCCTGATGTAGTCACAGGATCTTTGTAACAGGCAGCCAAAGGTTTGGGAGTCACGAGTGACATGATGATGGAAGAACAGGTGACAGAGGGAGAGAGAGATGCTGGAAAATACTGCTCTGCTGGTCTTGAAACAGGCAGCAGCTAAGGAAGGCAAGCAGGTTTTAGAAGGTAAATAAGGCAAGGCCAGAGGTTTTCCCCTAAGGCGTCCAGCAGCAACCAGCTCTACTAACTCATTTTAGACACCCAGCTTTTAAAATTAAATTTTGCATTGCTTTAAGACACTAAACTTGTGGTAATAGTAGCAATGGGAAACAAGTACATGTTCCAAGAAACATAATCCAGTTTTCCAAGGACAAATACTTGTGGCCATCATTATTCATGACCTTATTCAGAAATGCTCATTAAGTGAGAAGTCTTTTTTTTTTTTTTTTTTTTTTTTTTTTAGCAGAATATGTTTATTGAGAGAAAGAAAGCTTCTGTCTGGAGAGAGACAGACGGGGTCCCGAGCGGGTTTCCCTAAATAAGAAGTCTTACAATTAAGAATCCTGACAAAATTTCCCAAAGTATGTAAGCACAAACATTCTAAAGGATATTTTTATACCTTTTTTCAGAATTATTGTGCCATAGAATCTACTATTGGTAATAATGGTTTAAAGAGTTTTACACTATGGATGATGGCAGTGAACAGAGATGAGGGAATTCTTGCATTTACATACCTAGATTGAATCCATCTGGTGAAGTCATTCCCTGAATCATTTCTGAGAATCTTTTTTGGCTTAATATTATGATAGGTATTGGGAGGAGGGTAGAGGGGATGAAATGTAGAGGAAAAAGGAAAATATTTCAGGAAGAAGACCAAGATGTACACTCTCATCACTCTAACCATGCAGATGATATAATTTTATATTTAAAAGACCCCAAACACTCTTCCAGAAAGACTTTTAGAGCTGATAAATGAATCTAGCAATATAACACACTACAAAATCAACATTAAAATTAATAGTATTACTAAATACCAATAACAGACTAGCAGAGAAAGGAAATCAGGAAAGCAGTACATTCACAATACTGTCAAATAAAATGAAGTACCTAGGACTCACTCTAACCAAAGAGGTGAAAGACCTCAACAATGAAAGTTTCAAAACACTGAAGAGAGAAACTGAAGAAGATATTGGAAGACTGAAAGAAAAATTTCACATTCATAGATTGGTAGAATTAATATTGTCAAAATAGTCTTATTACCAAAAGCCATCTACAATGCAATTCCCATCAAAATACAATGACATTCCTCATAGAACTAGAGAAACAATCACATAATTTATATGAAAACTCAAAAGACTCAAACCCAAATTGTAAAAAAAAAAAAAATCCTAAGCAAAAACAGCAAGACTGAAGGCCTCACAACACCTGATTTCAAATTATACTGCAAAACCATAATAAGAAAAATAGCATGGCACAAAAATAGACACTGACAAATGGAACAAAGGAGAGGACACAGAAACAAATCCATACAACTACAACTACCTGATTCTGTATAAAGGAGCCAACAACACATGCTAGAGAAAAGACAGCCTCTTTAACAAGGGATGCCAGGAAAACTGCATATCCATATGCAGAAGTCTGAAACTAGGTCTCTTTCTCTCACTTTGTATGAAAATAAACTTAAAATGGATTAAAGACCTAGATATAAGACCTGAAACTTTCAAACTGTTAAAATATAGGCACTGGCAATGACTTCCTGAATAGGACTCCAGTTATATAGGAAATAATAGTAAGAATCAACAAATGAAACTACATCAAACTAAAAAATTTATGCACCACAAGAAAAAGATGTAATAAAGAGGTAACAAAGTGAAGAGACAGCCTACAGAACAGGAGAAAATCTTTACCAGTTACTTATTTAGCAGCAGATTAATATCCAGACTATATTTGCATAAAGAACTAAAAAACTTTACATCGAAAAACCAAATATATGGGCAAATGAATGGAACAGACACTTCTCAAAAGAAGAAATACAAATAGACAATAAGCTTATGAAAAAAATATTCAGCATCTTCAGCCATTAGGGAAATGCAAATCAAAACTATACTGAGATTCCATCTCACGACAGTCAGAATGTCTATCACCAAGAATAGGGAAAAAAAATGCTGGTGAGGATGTGAGGAAATCAAAACCCTTCTGTTCTGCTGGTGGGAATACAAAGTAGTATAGCTACTATGGAAATCAGTATGGAGATTCCTCAAAAAACTAAGAATAGAGTTACTGTTTGATTCATATTACTCCTTGGTTACATATCCAAAGCAGTTACACTCAGCATAACATAAGGATAACCTGCATGCCCATGTGTATTACAGTGCAATTCACAAAAGCCAAGATATGAAGCCAGCCTAGGTACCCATTAACAGATGAATGGATAAAGAAAATGGAGTATTTTTCAAACACAAAGAGTGAAATTCTATAGGTTGCAGAAAAACAGATGGATCTAGAGACAATTATTTGAGCAAAATAAGTCAGACTGAGAAACACAAATATCATGTTTTCCTTAATATGTGGAATCTTTAAAAGATGACAATAAATAGAAGGGAGATTGTGTGGCTTGTGTCTAAATATTCTCTCAAAGCCTAATGCAGTCATAGGTGGGGCTTTTTATAGGTGGTTGAAATCTAGAGTACATGATGCTGGGTTTAAGAGTGTGTGATTACCTAAATTAGCCCATAGATTGGTTTGCCATAGTTCTGGGTATGAATGCTACCCTACTTGGGGGTAGCCTAGATGGACTGTAAGGGACAGAAAGAGTCTCACTGCTTTTCTCTTGCTGCCTGCTCCCTGCTGCCTTTTGCCTGCCCTGCTTTAACATGAACTCTTTCTCCTATGCCATGCCACCCTGCTATGGAGCCAACTGAGTATGAACTGAAACCTTTGTAAACTGTAAGCAAAAATAAACCTTTCCTTTTTTAACTTTGGGAGTTGGGTATTTTTTCTAGCAATGAGAAAGGTAACTAAGAGACTTATTAGACTAGAGGAAGAAAATAAGAGGGAGGAGTGTAAGGGAAGGTAATGGGGTCACGGATATGAACAAAATACATTTTACACATTGAAATCCCCCCAAAATGTGAAACTAGGTGGGAGGGCATGGTAAAGGAGGGGGATGAAAATGATCAAAGTATATTAATATGCACATATGAATCTACCAAAATGAACCCATTAATCTGTAGGAGCAATTTAAAAAGTGAAAAAAATGAAACAAATTATCCCCCAAAAAAACAAAAAGGAAATATCACTGACTCCAAAGAGATTATGAATTAGTAGGGGATATGAAATACTTAAAAAAAATGTTAAGCCAGGTAGAGAAACAGAGGCAGGCAGATAGACAGACAGACACAGAGGAAGAAGACAAAGGAGAAGAAAGGGTGGACAAGAGATATAAATAAGATACTATGGAAGTTTTCAGTGCAAAAAGGACCCCATCCTGGGAGAGAAGGTGTCTGAGAAGGTCCTGTGGAGGACCTGGCATTCGAATGTGTCCAATAAGGACAGTGAGGCTGCTGCCTAGAAGAGACAAGAGACAGAAGGGCATTGTGAGCAAGCACCTCGTCAACAAGAAGCATTACTCAAGTCAAGGACTGATGTTCCTAGCTGGAGAAGGTAGGTAAAGCCCCAGTAAACACCATTCTTATTTGTGCAATAATCAATACTATAAATTGGGGTTCTAGTTCTAGTAAAATGTCAACATTTCTCACAAATAATTAACAATAAGATGATATATACATGCTTTTAAAATGTATATGTATAAAACTTGAGTCTTATCTTAAACGTACCCTTGGAGGGTATTTTTCTGCAAGGACTGACTTTCTGAGGCTTTATAAGCTAAGTGCCCAGGACAGTTTGGATGCTTTTTCTTTTTCCCAGGAGCCCTGTCAGAAGTAGATATGTAGTCTTCATTGTTCCTGCATCTCTGAGCATCAGTTCAGAATTAGTCCTTTATATCAAAGTGCTTAATACTAAGTCAGTGTGTACACATAGAATGAAAAGATTCTGCTTTGATAGGAAATGGTAGAGGAGGATTATTTCTGGGATGCCTTTGGTTTTTTTGTGCTTGGTGTCAATTTTGGTTTCGCTGGGGGTGAAAAAAAGAACTTTCTGTTTGTTGGATGTCAGCCTAGAGCACAGGGCATTTCTGGAGGAAGGTTTCAGTGTGTTTGTTCAAATGGTGAAAAGATCACAGAAGTGAAGTCTAGGCTATTCCTGAGCCAATTTAGAAAGAGAAATAAAATTGTATCAATTTATTTTAATAAGGAAAAGAAAGAGCTGGCATTTTGTTTTTTCCTGGCTTTAACCTCTGGAAGAACCAAGGTTATCATTTTCTAAAAGAGACACCTACAGGGTCTTTAGGCTTAAGCCAAAACTGCTGGAGAATCAAGTGATTGTTTTCTAAAAGCTCCACTCAGGAAAGCAAGGGCGGGATTTACAGGATCAAAGAGCCCCCTCCAAGAAGTGTTGTCACAGCGTGACCTCCGGAGATTGTGTGCCCCCCTTGTTTGTCTGGCAAACACCTTCTCATCTTTCAAGCAGGCTCAGATGACACTTCTGGGAGGCCCTTGGGGCTGCCTGAGGCAGTTGTTTACTCTGCCCTTTGTGTTCCCCAGCACTCTGTGCAAAACTCTCTCAAATATCACTAATCACATTTTATCCGGTTATCTGTTTACATATCTGAATTCAACTCAATGAAGTCCAGTCACATTGCAATGCCCTGAGTATTGGCTAGGGCCACACTAGATTCACAGCTCTATGGCAGCAAGGACTTGGGCCTTTGAAGCTGCCTTCTTCTGTGGGAGACAAACAAGCCCATAACCACTAAGAGTTCTGAGCAATGGCAGAACATGGCACAATGGAAAGACAGCAACAAGGGTGTGACCACAACCTCCAGGACAGCAAGATCTTATCTCACAGCCTACTGGGCCTTCTGTACCTGTTGATGGAAGGGGGAAAGGAGAGAGGAGAAATCACAGAAATGCCCTGCCGTTACCCATTAGTCTGCTATTTGATTTCAAACCCACTGTTACACTGCAGGTGGCATCTGGGGGCTGCTAGAAGAGATCTTTTGGAGTAGATAGGTGAAGACTCACAACACAGCACAGGATAATCACCCACCATCTGATGGAGGACAGTCAGCATTCACCCTGTATTTAACTGTGGTCCCCTGGTGCATGGCAACAACAGCTCCCTCTGGGAGAGCAACTGAGAAAGGACGTCCCAAGGTGGCCGCTGCTGAGCACTAGTGCTACATCAGCCTCATCCTCAGTTCTACAGTATTTGACCAGCAGGCTTCAGCTAGCACAAGGAGACTTAATGAGAGAATTTCAGTCCCCTCAGAATCCTATTTGCCATCCAGTTTCCCACTTTGCTGCCAGCTTCATCTTTGTGACATCTAGGGTTACACTGGGCAGATGGGGAAAGGAGTCACATTTCAAGCCTACGCTGGGTACAGCTGGGTACATCCCAGAGCCCTCCCTGAGCAGCCGCTGTTTCACCCAGGAGGAGGGATGGAGACTAGCCCCCAGGAGATGACGGTGTAAAGTATTCCTCAAATTTTCATCTTCAACGGCTGGTGTCATTTAACTCCCTAGGGAGAGACTATGCTTGAGGCTTAGCCTAGCAATACAATCTCCAGCTACCCTGATGCCAAAATATCAATTACAGGTTCAGTTGGATGATGGGATAAATTGAAATTCAGACCACTAAAACAATGGCGAGTCAGAGGTAGGTGAGTGAAGGCGCTGAGGAGTTTGACCTTGTGACAGAAGTGAAATAAGACAAAACTGAATTCTCCATACCCCTTCAGATTAGGTAGCTTAATTTCAAACTGCTCTTTGTCTCATGAAATTGAATGGAAGCAGGTATTCTTGGGGGCTGCAGTTAGAAAGATGTTACAATAATGAGACCATGAACGAAAACAATAAATTACTTTGATCAGGCATAAGTGTTTTATTAGACACAAAGGGTCACATATTCTTTGATTCCATTTGCATGAAATTTCTAGAATCCAGGTAGCAGATGAATGGTTGCTAGAGGTTGAGGGGAAGAAAAAATGGGGAATAACTGCTGAATGGCTACAGTGTTTTATTTTGGAGGAATGAAAGTGTTTTGAAACGTGATGGCTGTACAACACTGTGAATGTACTAAATGCCACTTACTTGCATTTGTTTGTTTTTTTCTGCTTTTTGTGGTACTGTGGATTGAATCCAAGGCCTTCTCACTGAGCTATAGCCCTAGCCTTTTTTTATTTTTTATTTTGAGACAGGGTCTCCCTAAGTTATTAAGTTGTTCAGACTGGGCTTGAACTTGTGATCTCCCTGCCTCAGCCTCCCAGAATGCTGGAATTACAGATATGTATCCACCATCCCTGATTTCAACCTTAAAATAATTAATTTTATATTATGTGAAATTCAACTGAATATAAAAAAGTATTAAAGTACTCATCATTCTCATTGTCCCACAGTCTCTTACTATTGGAAAATAAGGGGAGGATTTTGTTCCCATCCCATTGGGATAAGAGGGATTAAACTGCTCCTACATTCTAGTATTTGCCACCTTTTGGCCTTTTTTTGTGAGAAGTGCATTTCCCAGATGCCTGCAGCACAGAAACCGTTGCCAGCCCACACCACGCACCTTCACAGCAACAGCAGCGGCTGCTTATCTGCAGTCACCAGGCAGCAACTGGGTTTCCAGTCAGCCAAGTACCCGTGTCTACCACACGCTAGGCCAAACCAGGCCAGTGTGGTCCGGCTGGGCTGTGGGGAGTGGCATTCTGAAGCAGCGACAGCACACAAAGACAATGGGTCATTTTAATTCAGTAGAGGATAAGAAGACCTTGAGATTTCCACATAGTTTCAGGATCAAACCCAGTGTCAACAGTGAATGGAAGGACCTTTGGGAGAGAGGCAGCGTTTTCCTTTCTGATTCTTTTTATGCTCAGCAGAACAAATGCTTCAACACAGAAATCCCAAGCAGCCAGCTCTTCAGTAGAAAGCGAGGTCCAGAGTTTACGGAGCATAAAAAGGCATTAGAACAGAGGTGTAAAAGAAAGGACTTGAAACTATACCACGATGGCACAAAAAACATGGCTCAACCCACACTTCAGAAGGCAGGTGAAGGCTGCCTGGTCTTCCCAGCACCTTCTGCTTCCAACCAGCACCACTGGGTCCGAGTGGCAGAAGCAGGCCTTGCTCACAAGGCCTCCTCACCTGTCTTCCACATGCTCCATGAGCCTCATGCTCTGCTTCTGGCTCTCTCTAATCTTTCCAGCTTTGGACCTTAGGAAATTTTCTTCCTACTATGACCCCTCCCAGGCTGAACACTTGGCTTTGAGCTGCTTTCAAACATTCTTATGCTGACCATCTTTGGTCACTTGATCCAGTCAGCCCGGCCCAGGAATGTGACTCAATGCATGCCCTTACAAGTGTGGAAAATGTTCCGGTCTGCTGGTGAATACTTTCTCTCAGGTGTACGCCTTAAGATGAGGTCTTAAGCTGTGAGACATTAGAAAACATCTTTAAATATACTGAAAAGCAAATTAAATGCTTTCCAAATTCCTCAATTCCACTGCAAAAATTCACTGATTCAGATTATATATATATATATATATATATATATATATATATATATATATATAATTTTTCCTATGTTATGTGAGGGAAAAACATGTGATCTTGTCATGAAATGTTCTCCATGCCACAGAAATTGCAGTGTTCTTTCCCTGGAAAATATCTGAAAGAGTAAAAAGCATCTGTTTTCTGTTTGTCAAGGTGTGAAATCAAATGCAAACTGGAGAGTGGGTTGCAAGCAAGGCTTCCAGTTTCCCTTTGATGGGAATGCGGAGATAAAGCATCAGTTTTGATCTACCATGGGGTTAAACAATATAGATGACTACAAATGTTATCTTTGTGCACTGCCCATCCAGGGCCAGGGAAGTTCCGGTCAGCTTCATCCTGACATCACAGCACAGCAGCTCATGGGCAGCATGGTGAAATCACACTGACCTGACTCATGATTACTGACTCTGGCCTTTGGCAAGAACATGGAGCTTTGAGCCTCCTAGACTTGTAAGATGGGAATGGTAAGAACTACTGTGTATTATTTAAGGTAGCTGTGATGGGTTGAATTATGCCCCTCAAAAGATAAATTGAAGCCCTGATCCCTGTACCACAGAAGCTGACCTTATTGGAAACAGAGTCAGTAGAGATGTAATTAGTTAAGATAAAGTCACAAAGGAGTAGGATGAGCCCTTAATCCAGGATGTTTGGTGTCCTTATAAGAGGGAGAATGACTATCTGAAGAGGCAGACACACAGCAAGGGGCCATGTGACAACAGGCAGAGATCATAGGGACAGCTGCAAGTTGAGGAATGCCAAGGATGCTAAAACCCTCCAAAAGTTCAGAAGAGGTATTTATCTCCCCCTAATAGGTCTCAGAGGGAGGATGGCCCTAATTCAATTTTGGACTTACAGCTTACAGAGCTGGGAAACAAATTTCTATTGCTTCAAGCTATCTGGCTTCCAGTACTTTGCTATGGAAGCCTTAACAAACTGGTATGGTGGTGGAGGTCTAATGTGTGTGTGTGTGTGTGTGTGTGTGTGTGTGTGTGTGTGTGTGTGTGTGTGTAAAACAACAGAAGAAAGCAAGAACATATTTCTTATGTATTTGCTATGGACTCATAGCTCATATCATTCATGCAGCACAGTTAGTTGTTCTGAGAGTTGATTTGTCATACAAGCAAGTTTGGCCTTCTCTTGCTCCTCACTCTTGCCTTCTGTTGCTCTTCCATCTTCTGCCATGAGATGAGGCACCAAAAAACCCCTCACCTGATGGTGCCATGCTCTGTAACTTTCCAGCCTCTGGAGCCATAGGCCCAACGAGTCTCATTCCTTATAAATCACCCAGGTATTCTGCTATGCAAGGGGTGATCAAAATATACAGTGAATATTTACATTTTAAAAATTATTACAGAAAAGCCACCTTGTCATTAACCACCCATCCCTACCAAAGACTCTCCCTCATTTCTTTTTTTATTTTTTTTAATTTTTTAATCTCCCTCATTTCTAACACACTTATGCCATTATTCTTACCACTTTCTGAAGCAGTTCTAGAAGTCCTCTTTGGAAGTGTCTTTATGAGGTATGATTTTTAAACAAACACAATAAATACTGCTGCCATCTGCCACCCAAAGGAAAGGCAAGCTATAAAGACATCACAGTACATCGTCATCTATCTTAGTCACCAAATTTGGCAGCACACAACTTCTGGCTCTTTCCCAAAGTCAAAGTGACCATGAAAAGTAAACGGTTTGAACTGATTCAGAACATGAAGGTGACCATGACAGTGCAATTAAAGATGCTCATAAAAGGGAACTCCCAGAATTGCTTCAGAAGGTGGCAAGAAGGATGGGATGAGTATGTTCGAAGCAAGAGGGAGTATTCTGGTGGGGGGGATTCATGGCAGTGTGTCTTTTACCCTGATTAATTTTTTTTTTAATTAAAGAGAAAAAAAAAGCAAAACAGAAAAAGGGGTAGAAACAATACAGAATCTCAGAAAAAAAAAAGGCAGTAAGAAATCACTAGTTGATAAATTACATACTGTCTTCTTAGACCTAGTTGTTAAAGTTACAAAATTAAAGCATACAAAGTGGACATTCAAACAGTGAGACTGCAAAGAAGTTCAATGATCCAGTAACAACTTAGCAACATGGTTTTCAATCCTACACACTTAAACATACATGCAGCCATATCCTCTAGAGCACTT